>MU001745.1:0-178300 GCA_010093585.1 Melanomma pulvis-pyrius CBS 109.77 | reverse complement strand
CCCTCGATGAAGCCGTCCTAGAGTCCCTGGCCCGCCTGGTGCTAGCTGTCGCCGAGCCCTCCAATCCGCCCACGTCTCCGCTCACGACTTCCGCGCGCATCGCCGTCCGGCAGCGCATCCGTTCCTGTTCCAGTGATAATGACGAGAAAGGAGACTGTCGCGCGCCATGGATCTATCGAGAGCTCCACGAGCTGGGCCTCGACCGACACCGTTCGGCACCTCGGCCGCTCCCACAAGGCCCCCATCACCGTGAAGACGTCCAAGGACCACAGCCATCCGTACGTACACTCTCGGTTTCTCTAGTCTTTGGCTTCTTGTCGTGGCAGTGAATATAGTTGGCGCGGGGAGGAGACATGCGTGATGGGAGCGTGCTCCGGGCGTTTCGTGTAGTCTTGTCGCAGCGGCTCCACAGCCCAGCTCGACGCCACGTCTTCTAGGGCTGGCGACCATACGTCCGATCTCTAGACATTGTCTCTTCTCCTTGTCCGATCTGTGCATTCACGCCGGTCCGAGCCATCAGCTTTGCCCAAGCGCAAGCCCTGTTCCTGCGCCCGTCTCAGTGCTAAACGCGCACGCCGTCGTCGAGCAAGAGCCAGCTAACGCCTCGATGCAGGATTGAAAGAGAGTCCGAAATCTCGCCCGGAACGATCCCTCCCATTCCTCCTCCGAAAGATCCCTCGCACAAACCGAGGAAAAATTCCGACTGGGGCGGTCCCCGCGCGACCGACTTCAGAGACTACCGAAAAGAGCTGGCTGTGCTGGAAACGTCCGGGAACAGAATACCCTCCATCTCGCGGAATCCACCCACCGCCACTTCGCCGACCATGTCGTGGGCCTCGCCGAGTACGAATGGATCCGTCATGCCGCAGAGCGTCTTGTTCCATAGTTTTTACAACGACTCGAATGAGGACCTCGCCCAACTGTCTCCCGGATTTGGCCGGCCTGGCAGTGGGAGAGATGATAGCATGGGATTCCCTTCAGATGATAGGCGGCCGTCGGTTACTACGGTTAGTAGCCAGGGCTCGAGTTTGGGTAGCAGATTCCACAAGCCGCTCCAGCGCTTTTTCGGAGACGAGTATCCTGGTGATTCTCGTCAAAATTCCGATACGAGCTTAGCAACTCCCTACACAGCAGAGACTCAGTCAACGCGGACTGGTCGCAACCGCAACAACTCTGTCAACAATACCATTGGCAGTAGTCATAGCAGACCTAGTTCGCCCATCAGCTCTCGTCCGCGTACACCGCTTCCTTCGTCAGAAGTGACACCGTGGGAATACCAAGATGTCAAGGTGAGTTCAGATAACGTTGCACGCGGTGGATTGGATCTCGAAAGAACCCCTCCTCCCCACCGCTCCTTCCACCACTAGCAATCTATTCCCACATGGTCGCCTGCACCTTCCGCCCTCATTTTTAGACGTCTGCGCCCTAGATGAGACCTTTACCACTAACATTGCATGCACAGGACTCTCCCTCCCAAGGTGAGAATGGCCGCCCATCTTCCGAACAGCACTCCAACAAGTCTGGCAAGACCTCGCACAAGTTGAGACTACCCGGACACCGACACAAGACCAGCATCGAGAGCAAGCCATCCGAGGCCCGAGCAGAAATAAGCCAGCCATACCCGCTACGTCCCGTAACCAGTCGAGAGGATTCCGCCTACAGCGTTCGGCAAAATCCGCCATACACCTCAGCCCTCAGTTCTGCCTTGGGGTCCAGGACTAATCTCACACCTCGGCCGTCAAGCCCCACGCCCAGTACGTACAGCGAAATGTCACGGGATCCTACAAGTCAGCGGTCCCCCAGTACGAGCAAACCCTGGCGGGTGATGGACCGCTTCAAGAGGAACAAGGCAGACAAGACAGAACGCCTAGCGCCGGATCCGCTCACTAATATGCCTCCTTCCACATCGTCTCTGCAGCCGTCCATCAAATCCGCAAAGCCATCAAAACCCGAGCCCTCTCATGGCACGGTTAGTTCCAAGAAGGACAAATCGACCGGAAACAAGGATGGCAAAAGGGAACATGGCCGTACACATGTCTTCAGTTATAAGCGTCCGAACGCGGCGTATGAGCAGCCTCGCGGGAAGGATCCAAATGAAGCCAGGACAGATGTGAATACGAATGAAGCGCTATGGGACCTCGATACAAATCTTGCAGACTTACAAGGCATCGTCAATCCGCAGCAGCAGCCGATGACACCCCCGACAGGAGAGGTACCAATTGCTTGGTCGGTCGAAGATCCCGCAACAGAATCGAAGGAGCAAGATGGACAGTGGGACGCCCCTGATTCCTGGGGGTATAGACCTCCGAAACGCGGCGATGAAAATGGTGCCCAAAATGGTGAACTTGATGAAACCGGCGTCGCCCCTAAGGAGGAAGACAATTCGAAAACATACTGCGTCCGTATATTTCGCGTTGACTCTACTTACGCCACCATATCCTCCACTCTCAACACCACTGTGTCGGAGATCATTCAGATACTGGGGAAAAAGACTCTGCCCCGGGATGAGTTAGACAACTACCACATTGTCATGCGGAAGCACGATACCTCGCGCCAACTAGATCCACAGGAACGTCCTCTGTTGATACAGAAACGCCTCTTGGAACAGGCCGGCTACACAGACCTCGATCGCCTTGAGGAGGTCGGACGAGAAGACAACAGCTATCTATGCCGTTTCACATTCATTCCAATTAAAATGAGCGGATATGCGAGTTTGGAAAAAGACCCAGGCTTTAGCAAAATGCAAAAATTCAGCCATATCGACCTTCAAGGCCGGAACCTCATCACTATTCCCATCACGCTCTACCAGAAAGCCACGGAGATCATTTCTCTCACCCTCTCACGTAACCTTTCCCTCGATGTCCCAAAAGACTTCATCCAGGCCTGCACTAACCTTCGAGAGATCAAATATACGAGCAATGACGCACGACGACTTCCGCCGAGTCTAAGTCTAGCAAGCCGCTTGACTATGCTGGATATTTCGAATAATCGTCTCCAGCAATTGGAACATGCTGATCTGCACAAATTGCACAGTCTGCAAGGCCTCCGGCTCTCCAACAATAGACTGACTCAACTTCCGGCATATTTTGGACAATATAGCCATCTGAGGAGTCTGAATCTGAGCTCAAACTCACTTACCGAGTTTCCGGACTTTTTGTGCAACGTTCGAACGCTAGTGGATCTGGATATCAGTTTCAATTCTATCTCCTACCTACCCAAGATTGGACAACTCACAGACTTGGAGAGGCTTTGGGCGACGAACAATAAATTGTCGGGTAGCTTCCCACCTTCGCTGAGCAACCTCATCAAATTGCGGGAGATTGATGTTCGGTTTAACGCCCTTGACAGCATGGACGTCATGTCTCAATTGCCCGAGCTCGAGTACTTGATGATCGGACACAACTCAATATCCGCGTTTGAAGGTTCTTTCCCCAAAATACGGGTGTTGCACATGAACCACAATCCAATCACGCGCTTCGGCATGAGCCAATCTGTACCTACACTTTCCATGCTAAATCTTGCGTCCGCAAAACTAGCGCAGTTGCCGGAAGAGTTGTTCTCGAGAATCACCGGACTTACTAAACTGATTCTTGATAAGAATCACTTCACATCACTCTCTTCCAACATCGGCAAACTGTACAGATTGGAACACTTGAGCGTTGCACGCAACTCCCTAGATGAGCTTCCTGCCGAGATCGGGCGGCTCGCAGAACTCAAGTACCTTGATGTGCGGGAAAACAATCTAGGACGATTACCACCAGAAATCTGGTATGCACGACGATTAGAAACACTCAATGTGTCCTCGAATGTCTTGGATGCCTTTCCCAAACCAAGTGCACCGCCACCACCCTCTGCTATCAACGGCGATACACCCAACACGGACATGGCAACGCCCCTGTCCACTCCCGGTCTTGGAACGAGTCCGAGTTATGAAGAGCTAGGAAAACTAGAAGATTTTGCAAATCGTCGTCCCAGCCAAGCTTCTGCTGGGTACCTAAGTTCTGGTACATCGCCTGCCACGTCACAACGCAAAGGATCCATGGCTTCGTACGCCACTGCAAGCACCGCCACCGCAAGGAAGCAATCAGTGAATTCCTCAAGAACGGCAACAGAGGGAGCTGTAACTCCAATCTCTCGAAAAGATTCGAGTCTCTCGAATAAGATGTTGACAACCTTTGCTGGCTCATTACGACACCTATTTCTCGCCGACAACAGACTCTCGGATGATGTGTTCGATGAGCTTGCTTTGCTCCCGGAGCTGAGGATAGTCAACCTTTCATACAACCTCATATATGATGTGCCTTCACGCACAATCAGGAGGTGGTCACATCTTGCCGAACTATATCTCTCCGGCAACGACTTGACTTCTTTGCCTGCCGAAGATTTGGAAGAAGTCAGCTCCCTCAAGGTGCTCCACATCAACAGCAACAAGTTCCAGGTTCTCCCGGCAGAGCTAGGGAAGGTCACCAAGCTTACCATTCTTGACGTTGCAAGCAACTCTTTGAAGTACAATGTGTCCAATTGGCCATACGATTGGAATTGGAATTGGAACCACAATCTCAAATACCTCAATCTGTCGGGAAACAAACGATTGGAAATCAAACCTAGCGGGAATTACAGTGGCGGAGCAGCAGCCATGCGTGAAGGCAGAGGGGATCTGACAGACTTCACGTCACTTGCTACTTTGAGAGTTCTAGGGCTGATGGATGTAACGATGATGGTTCCCTCTGTACCCGAACAGACCGAAGATCGGAGAGTTCGGACTTCAGGTTCTGCTGTCGGTACGATGGCCTATGGAATGGCTGATAGCTTGGGTCGGAACGAACACGTTTCAACAATGGATATGGTCGTCCCTCGATTTCGCAGTCACGACGACGAACAAATTCTTGGCCTTTTCGACGGTCAGCCTCTTGCCGGTGGTGGATCAAAGATTGCCAAGTATCTTTACGACAGTTTCAAGAACCGGTTTGCAGACGAGTTGGACCGTCTTCGACCTCAAGAATCCCCTGTAGATGCACTACGCCGTACTTACCTTGGGCTCAACAAAGAGTTAGCCACCGCCGCGACTCAATCATTGGGCAAACACCTACCAGCAATCTCCATACAGCCACGCGGGTCGCTACCAGATCTTGGTGACGACGATCTACATTCGGGAAGCGTCGCTACGGTATTGTATCTCAAAGAAATGGAGCTATTCATCTCAAACGTTGGTGATGCACAAGCCCTCTTAATTCGATCAGAGGGAGGACACAGGATTCTTACACGAAAGCACGACCCAGCTGAACCCAGCGAACGGACCAGAATTCGGGAAGCTGGAGGATTTGTCTCCCGACAAGGTAAACTGAATGATGTCCTCGAAGTGTCACGCGCTTTTGGCTACGTTCAGATGTCTCCATCTGTCATTGCCTCGCCTCATATTCTCCATCTCACTCTCGGCGAGACAGACGAAATGATCCTAATAGCGTCCCGTGAGCTATGGGAGTACCTCACCCCAGATTTTGCTGTCGATGTTGCGCGCTCCGAGCGGAACGACCTCATGCGAGCAGCCCAGAAGTTACGGGATCTCGCTATAGCTTTCGGTGCAACCAACAAGATAATGGTCATGCTTCTTGGGGTTAGCGATCTAAAGAGCAAGCAACGAGCCAGGTTCAGGACACACAGCATGTCGATGGGACCGTCCGGATCACCTGACGACTTGTTTCTAGCACGCAAAAACAAGCGTGGCCGCAATATGGTCAACGATTCGAAACTTGCCCGGCTTGATAACGAAGTGGATGCTCCAACTGGAGAAGTCAGCTTGGTTTTCACTGATATCAAGAACTCAACGTTACTTTGGGAAACTTACCCCATTGCAATGAGATCTGCCATCAAACAGCACAACACACTGATGCGCAGACAGTTGCGCATCATAGGTGGTTATGAGGTCAAGACTGAAGGAGATGCATTCATGGTTGCATTCCCAACTGTCACGTCAGCCTTGTTGTGGTGTTTCTCGATCCAAAGCCTA
The DNA here is from genome assembly GCA_010093585.1 of Melanomma pulvis-pyrius CBS 109.77. Classification (NCBI taxonomy): domain Eukaryota; kingdom Fungi; phylum Ascomycota; class Dothideomycetes; order Pleosporales; family Melanommataceae; genus Melanomma; species Melanomma pulvis-pyrius. Next base: position 172,293 of record MU001745.1, on the reverse strand, counting down.
TTGCTCGACGAGGCGTGGCCTCAGGAAATACTCAGTAGCGTCAATGGTCAAGAGGTTGTCGATGCCGATGGTAACGTGATCTTTCGAGGTCTTTCAGTCCGAATGGGCATCCACTGGGGTACACCGGTGTGCGAGGTTGACCCGGTCACGAAGCGCATGGACTACTTTGGCCCTATGGTCAACAGAGCTTCGCGTATCTCCTCTGTTGCGGATGGTGGGCAGATTACTGTATCATCTGACTTCATTGCTGAGATTCAACGACTCTTGGAAACGCACATTGAAGGAGATCGAAGTAATTCGGCTGGATCCGAGGAAGCTCTTAGCGACGACTTAATGAGTCAGGCCATCCGAGGAGAGCTGCGATCGCTCAGCAGTCAAGGCTTCGAAGTCAAGGATTTGGGCGAACGCCGCCTTAAAGGCCTCGAGAATCCAGAGTACATCTATCTCATGTACCCCCACTCTCTGGCTAGTCGACTTGTCGTCCAGCGTCAGCTAGAACAAAAACAAATCGCGCCATCGACCTCTGCGCAAGCTGGAACAAAGATGCCCGGCAGCGAGCTCACGATAGAGACAGAGAACGTGTGGGATCTTTGGAACGTTAGTCTGCGTCTTGAGATGCTTTGCAGCACTCTAGAAAATACTGGATCTTCGGAACTAAAACCTCCGGAAACCGCTTTGTTGGAGAGAATGAAGAACCGGGGTGGCGAGATCACAGACCGATTCCTGATGAACTTTGTCGAGCACCAAATTTCTCGGATCGAGGTAAGTTGCTTCATCTCTGTTCAACTTTATTTTGCTAATCAACGCAATAGACGTGTGCAACCACCCTCGCATTACGCCACATGGTCAGGCCTTTCGGCTCCCGTCCGATTCTCGAGCAAGCCTGTCCCATGGCAGATATTTTATCCGAATTACAGGCACAGCTCAAGGAACTCGCGCAATACAAAGACGACGCGTCCTCTCAAATAGTATCAGCCTAGTATACTACCCAGATCACAAGTTCTACGATCAACCCATCTACATAATATCCCTGTCGACTTTACCTCATCTCGAGGTGGGTTGACTTGGACGACGTTCACGACACATTACTCTTACTCAGCCTAATACATACAGCAAATTCTATCTTTCAACATATATATAGAGGGTCTCGGCCGCCTTCGCTCCACCAATGTTCTTATCTGGCGTTCATCAGTATCAGGACCGGACCTGTACTATCATTGATTGCCCCGGTGGCCAAATTTTAATCACTTTTCATGTGGACATGAATACGAGACAGGACATGTGGCTTCGGCTTGTTCGGGCTTGTTCGGGCTTGCTCACACATATTTTGCACAGGACTCTCTTTCTTTCATACTTATAGTATACTTTTGGATTTTGAGGGTGGATAGCGAATCACATTTGTAGCTCATTGCCGGGGATGGCCCGGTTGGCATTTGGTGAGGTTGGTTTGTCAAACGCGGTTTCCTTTTTTTTTTTTGGCTCTCAGTTGGGTTTTGGAATGGATGGATGGATGGATGGATGGATTGAATGAACGGATTTAACTACACATTTACCTTGTCGTATTGTACCCAGGTTTGGCGGCTGAGTGATGCTCGCCTATTTCCGACCGAATGGATTGTCGAGGGCTTCTTCGCAATTTCTCTTCCTATTGGGCGGTTGCAATGTTGATGGATGCGTGCGTGCGTGCGTCGGTCATGTGTGGGATATGTTCCTCGTCTTGGTTTTTCTTGATTTTTCATCATTTTGTAAAGGATTGAAATCGATTCTTCTATGTTGAGAGAGCTATTGTGACTATGTGTGACGAAGCGCTGCTCGTGCGTACGTGACTGCGACTGCGACTGCGACTGCGACTGCGACTGCGACTGCGACTGCGACGATGCGATTCAGTACGGCGTGAAGCATGGCTATGAATTGAGTATGGGCGGGTTCGGTCGGAGCTGTCCTTCTCCAACTTGTGCAGGGAAGTTTCAAGCACGACTGCTTGCTTTTGTGCGCCGGCCGGTTGAAGGGCAAAACAACTCGTTGGTTGTGAGGCTGCTGAGTGGCATGTTCCTGAAGGAGGGTTCTTCAGCGCCAATGGGGTTTTGTTCTTCGAGGCGAGCTCTCCTTCTCCGGCTAAGGAGTCCGCGGTTGTAAATGCTACGCGGTCTTGATCTATGGTGTTTTGGCATGGCTTTCGTTCAACGAAGCGTATGGAGGACGTGGAAGTTTTGAATTTGGGGAACGAGAACGAGATGGATTGGCGCTAGCCCGATATACCCCTTCTCGTTTTATGATCCCGTGTTAGATGCACATGTTCCTTGGCTGCGGTTGAGCAGGGCAGGGGGGTGGGGTTGGGGGTGGGTATGAGGGGCTTTGTATATATGAGAACTCGAGGAGAAGGAGTGTGTGACTTGGGGGCGAAAAATCGTATGGGAAGGTTGGGGAGGTGACATCCATGTATGGGAGAGAGCTGATGGGGATCGTTAGGAAAGGGAGTCGTGGGAAGGCTGTGGAATGGGATTTTAAGCCAGAGACTGGTGGGGAGAAGAGTAGGCGTGGTTTGAGGCTGCGTATGAGGGGAAAGCGGGCAAATTTGGTGGAGATGGTGGAGATGGCGAAGGGTTGGGTTGGAGAGGGTCGTAAAGTGGACGACTAGTGGGCACTTGGGTTGGTGTTGGATAAGATGAGTTGAGGATTGTGAATGTAAGAAAAAACATTGGCAAGAAATATCCATCTATACATGCACATCATACTCGGTCATGGTCCTCACCGCCTCAGCATAGTGTAGTCTTTTGAACGGTGGCTGGAGTTGGCTACTATAGTGTATGATTGACTAAATTGTGGAGTCAATTCATTTTATTATAAGTCGTGATGAATGTAAGATACATTATAATTCGCCCTCTTCCTCCTGACCTGGCTTTCTGATCTACAAATTTGAAGTGTCGTTTTGATCTTGAGATTACCTTGAATGTAAGCACAGGCGGTGATTATGTCATTCATTCACCCCAACCTCAACACCCAGAAAACGATATCGTCAAAACGACATCATCTTTGAATTTCATGTCACACGTCTTAAGCATTTAAGACATACATAATCTACTTAGAACACCTGGTGATCGGAAATTATCCTCCGGCTGATATTCTTGGGGGGCGCTTATGCTTATATCATCCTCTAAGCGCCCTTCCCAGTGTCACACTTTCGTCCAATCACGACTTTAATTGACCCGATAAGGTTACTGTACTGTGTACCTCGCGCTGCGTGGGGCCAATATTACTATCTCCGGACTATGAAACGTGAGGGTTGTACAGCGCGAATGGCCCCTACATTGCGGCTTAGCAATGGAGGGTTGACTTGATAAGAGGATGGGAGACTCCGCATATCCAAATCCTCAAACCTTCTAGGAAGGCATCACAAAATCCGCCCTTTTTCGAGCCGATCCGGAATCGAGAACCTGGAGCCCTACAACCTCATTCGCTGGGCATACACGACAGAGCCTCACGATGGCTACCTTTTCGTCTCCGGAAGTACAGGAGGTCAATTCGAGGACTCGGCCGTGGAGCATTGGATCACAGTTACTAGGGCATTACGAGACTGGACATTCGAATAACAACATTTTGTATTCGCAAACCAGCGGAATCATCGACATCCATGATGGAACTGCACAACCCACTACTCTTTCGGCGAACAATAACGGATCCACTAGAACTTCATCATTGGGCCCAGAAAACTTCAATGGAGGCACCGAATCCCAGGATCAGCGTCCGCTACTTCGCGCTTCTTCGACTTTCTACGATCGTATCATTACGGATTGGTGGTGGTGGGAGCTACTCAGTCTACTTGTTAGCTTCTGTTGTATCGCAGCCATATGTGGGATGCTCCTCTTCCATAGTGGCAAGAAGCAGCCACAGTATGTCTTGCCTGGTATAACTATCAACGCGTATATATCAGTGTTTGCGGCCGTGGCAAAGGCAGCTCTGATTCTGCCTGTATCAGAGGCAATTGGGCAATTAAAATGGAACTGGTTTCAGAGCGACAGGAATCTGTGGGACTTTTATTTGTTTGATAGTGCGAGCCGTGGGCCGTGGGGCTCTGTCGCGCTATTAGCAAAGACTCGATGCAGGTAAGCATAGTTCACATCTAATTAAATACATATTGCTTATACGCATATAGATATCTTGTCTCGCTAGGCGCCGCAGTCACCGTCCTCGCTCTCGCCTTCGAACCGTTTCTCCAACAGATTGTCGCATTTCCGGAGAGAAGAGTACCAACAGGAAAAAGTCTCACTTGGGCTGTCACTACATACGTTCCAGATTTACCTATATTCTCACGCGGTACTCGCACTGTGGACATGGACCCATCTATGACGTTGGCCATCGATTCGACAATCATTACTCCAAACTTGACGCATACATCAGCGGACTCCATATGTCCTACTGGGAACTGTACTTGGCCTTCCTTCTCATCCCTTGGAGTTTGCCATCAATGCCAGGACGTCTCACATCTTCTGGAATACCAATGTGATTATTCACACTTGGACACAACTCAAGGCGCGACGAGTACATACAACGGATGCGGCTTCAAAGTAAACCAAACTTTCGTCATCGGTAGCTCTGGCTTCCGACACGGAATGGTTACTAGTTTGTCTACTATTTTTGTCCACACTGGTAAGAACGCCACTGATCAGGGTCCATTTTGGAACTCGACCGTCTTTGGCAACGCTACACTCCCAATCATCGACTTTTATATCGCATATACCCCAGGAGGCCCTCCGGCGACCCAACGAAACGAAACTCCAATTATGCTAGAGTGCTTGTTAAGCTGGTGTGTCCAAACACTCAGCTCTTCTACTACCGAGGGCATTTTCCGTGAAGAAGCAGTCGAAAGCCTCCTGGTACAGCCCGAAACCCGGCAGGATGAATTTGGATATCCGCCAATCGCTGTAACCACTACAGACAACAACACTTTCCAGATTGGAAATGGCACTACGGACCTTTTACACAATAAATTGAAGGACAAGTTTCCTTACTATATTTATCGGAGCAACGAATCTATCTCATCGCCATATCCAGGTATCTGGGAGTTCCACCGAAATGCGCCGTATGACTTCGAACCGTGCCTTGATAACATCACGGCCGTGATTACGAACAATCTACGGTCCCGCGCCAAGGGAACAAAAGCCATCGTGGGAACATCGTGGAGTATGGAGCAGTTTGTGGATATCCGGTGGGTTTGGATTTCGCTGCCAGCTGCTCTGTTGATTGGCAGCTTGGTGTTGGTATGCGCGACAGTGCTCCAGAGCCGGAAGAACAATACCGCGGCGTGGAAATCGTCGGCGCTGGCGACGTTGTTGCACGGTTTGACGGAAGAGGCGCGTGGTCGATTCGATCCAAACTCGTCACCAAGTCAGATCGAAGCCATCTCGGAGAAGCTGAGAGTGAAGCTCGTTTCGAATGGTGGAATTGCAAGGCTTACGCCAGTTTGATGTAATACATAAACCTTAGAAAAAAAAAGGTTTTCACACTTTACGAGGGGGGGGGGGTTTGGTCGTGTATTTAGTCCGCCTCTGAGTACGGTTCCAAGAAAAAGATCCGGCCGCACATCGAGTGAAGGAGGGTCTGTTGATTGAAAGAGATGTCCAGAAGATTGGGTAGGAGGGATTGGAATGTATGTCGTGACATGAGATACGTCGTTGGCCATTAGCTTTTCGGAGGAATTCTCGACCTCGGCGTGGTGTCGATGCAAGGCGCAGTACTCCGTAGCTTACGGGCGTTAAGAACGCACGAGCGAAATACGACTTGACGTATGAGTCACCTCCACAGAAATGCCATAAGAACAGCGCGAAGCCAGATCTCAATGCTTCATCAAAGCTATTAATTTGTTGGTATTTTACAAACATCTGTTAATCCGTATCGAAATTCTTATTTCGTGAATATGGCTCTACCCCAACTCCCAACCGAGCTCTGGCTTCAAATCTTGGAAAATACAACAGATCCTGCATACCTCTGGACTACACTGCGACATATCTCGCCAATGCTAGATTCGTACATTGAGAAAATCTTCCTCTCCACCTATCTACCCAAAGTCTCAGCATTCGCTTTGCTCCCTCGCCGGGATCCAACCACAAATGCTTTACGGTATCAAAAATTCGCGCCGGAAATAACGATGCAATACTCTAGTGTATCTCCTGATGGGTCACGCTTGAATCTAGCAACACCAAAAGTTACAAGGACGGGTGTGAGTATAGAGGAATTGAACGAAACAGGCGTGCTTTCCCAGCAGCGAATGGAAGAAGCGGTAATGTGGGTTTCCATCGAATGCAGCAGAGCGCAAGCGGTGCCTATAGAGGGTACGAAGAATATGACATGGAATGAGGCAGAAAAGGTCTGGGTCTGGGAGGCGGAGTGGAGGGACTTGGTTACTGAATACTTTGAGATTAAGAGGGTGAAGAAAGAGGAGATTGAGAAGCGTAAAAAGGCTAGCGTCTGGAAGAGGGGGTGATCATTATGAGGCGGAGAATGGTGTGTGCTCTGCTCCGAGTTTCCTGTCCTCCACAAGGTGTCGTAGAAGCGGATCAATAAGAGGATCTCACGGAAGTCGCGACAGGCACGCACCTGAGTATGGATGCATCGGGCAAGCTTTTGCGGAGAAGCCAAGGGTCGCTTGGGCGGAGAAACATGCTCGGCAGCTACAATTGCGGTCTGTACCCTATCACATCTCATCTGATACTCGCAGTAATTGGAGGACTACTTCTCGACGTGCTTGACGCGAATCTTGAAGCAATCACATCCTGGGAGTAAACGCTCAGAAATGCAAATCAATATTTCAAATAAGAGGCCTTTCTGGCCTTCCAGACTGAGGTGGTGGGGCAGCCACTCGCAACCTGAGACCGCATTGTTCCAAACCCTTGCTCGCCTAGAAATCAAGGGTTTGGCGCCTCAATGCAATAATGCCTGCAGGAGATCAATCGTAGTGTGCCTAGCATTGCGGACATCACTGATATTTCGAGGCAGATATGACACTCACGATGTAGTGAGTGTTGTAAATAAATGATGCCATAGAAATAAGTTTACATTTCGTGAATTTAACTAAGCGCCCGAAGAAAGGAAAAAGCGCCCTTAGAACCAGTCCAAATGAAGCGCTATGCTTCATCCTCCGTAGAGTCACCCTTCCTCAGGAAAAGGTGTAGTCTATGTCAATGAAGAACGTAGAAACTTCGAAAAAAGTACCATTACCACATACAATGATCTCTAATCGTATGCCACCCCCTACCCCATCCAGCCGGAACCCGAACCCACGTCCAAGTGCTCACCTAGAAGTTCGATATCTATGCGACAAAATCGCGGGCAAGGAACTTCGTGCGGCCGAATCGTCCACGTCCACGTCCACGGCCCTTTCCAGTAGCGTTCTGACCTTGTTGACCTTGCTGGGCGGCTTGTTGACCCTGTTGACCTTGCTGGGCGGCTTGCTGACCCTGTTGACCTTGCTGGGCGGCTTGCTGACCTTGCTGGGCGGCTTGTTGACCTTGTTGACCTTGCTGGGCGGCTTGTTGACCTTGTTGGGCGGCTTGTTGACCTTGTTGGGCACCGGCCTTTCCTTTCCCTTTACCCTTTCCAGCGGCGGCGTTGCCTCCCGCATTGGCATTTCCTCCTGCATTGGCATTTCCTCCTCCAGCGTTGTTCGCTCCGCCGACCGTGAACCTGACACAATCATCCTGGGCTCCACGTTGGGCGACTGGCATAAGCACGGGCTGATGATTGCTAGCCGAAGTCATGGAGCAGACGCGATAAGTGCCAGCAGGAAGACCGGCAGCGAGTGTAGCACTGAGCAATCCGTTGCCGTCACCAGCGTCGTTGATGCCCTTGAAGAAAGCGAAGTCTTCCGGGTTGAGGGGTTGCGTAGGGTTCGCGTTGTTATTCATGTCTTGGACAGTGATGTGCGTATGGCCAACGATAACACCATTGGCAAGTCCCTGAGGAGCGGCATAGTAGGTGATATCGGGGTTCGTGAACGAACCAGCCTGCAGGTTCTGGACCTTCACTTGGAAGTTGATCGCGGTATTTGGAGTTTTATCATCGCCGTTTTTGGGATCAATGAAGACAGCTGAAATCATTTTGTTGGAAGCTGGGATGTCACCCATGGCTGGAAATAGTCAGTACTAATCTTTAGCACAGCTAAGAGCTTGGTAACTTACGAATTCCGTTGCAAGATCCTCCCTTAACCTGGAGGCCGTTGGTGAGTGTCTTGCCAGTGCAGATGTTGATGAAGTTGGCAGGATCACTGAGATGGGTTAGCAATGTGGCCTGGGTCTGCGAAATAAATACTTACGTCTTCGAGGCAGCTTGGCCAGCCTCAGCCTGAGCGAGCCCATCCGCATTACTGTTTGCCTGAACGTTGCCAGCAAGGAGAGTCAGCGCATTCGCGTTGCCTCCATTGTTATTGCCATTCTGTGCGTTCTGGTTCGCGTTCTGGTTCGCGTTCTGATTTGCGTTCTGGTTCGCGTTCTGGTTCGCGTTGGCCTTTCCCTTTCCCTTTCCAAACTGGGCGTTGGCAACACCGGCTGCGAGCAGCACTGGCAAAATAGTGGAGAATCTCATGATTGCGATGGAGTCCGGGGGTGCTCGAGGTTAATCGAGTTGCTGAATAGAGAGAAGAGTATGTTAATGAATGAATTCCGACTGGCGGTGATTAAGATGAATAACAGACACGTTCAACGTGATCCAAGAAAAGAAAGTGGAGGAAGTAAGAGAAAGGAACGTAACCCTCAAAAGGCAGTCTCAAGGTATAGAAGAGTAGACTGATGATGGTAGAAAACAATTTCTTGGACGGCCATGCGATGGTCTTTAACACCTTGGCGACCTTAGGAGCGGAGCAGCCTCGCAAGGGGACTGGAGCAGCCTGGAAAGGCGGCTGAGGGCATCCTCGGGCATGAAACTCACGATGAAGGCGGGCGTGTCTCACGAACGTTGGTACAGGCCTGCCTGAGAGAAACGCACAGGGCGCGGGAGTCAAGAAGCGCCATGCTTTGCTGAGGCTGCACCGGCACCTGTGCCGATGCGAAATTGCCCAAGGCATTGCGGTTGTCGCTGGAAACGGACGACGTCTGAAAGCACACAGGAGGTGGAGGTGGATGTGAGACAGATGCGAGTTTGAAGTTGTCCGAGCTAAGGCCGCCAAGCAAGGTTTTGTACGTGCAGAACGGCTGACTTGTGAGCTGCAACGGACGCTATTGGTGGAGATGATCTCGTTAAGATATTACTAAGGATTAAACATTCAAAACAGACCGGCTCGCACAGCAACGACGGGAGCCAAGCATAATCTTAATTCAACGAACCGTCTCAAGGACCTGACGCCCTCAAACTGTTCTGATGCCTCAAGAATGCGGCCAGCGGCAACCGAGTGCACGGCAGGACTGTCTCGACGATCCCGATGCCTGTTTTCTGCTACCGTTAACGGTGTTCAATCACCAATCTGGTGGTTTTCATGGGCACCGACCTCCTTTAGCGCTCCAGCCCCCCGAGTTCATCGCCGTGGTTGGCCTACCTGAACCCCTGGTGATCGAAGGAAGCAGTTAGTCTCTGATTCCATCATCTTTCATCTGTCATCTCTACCAACATCAGCTGTAACAAGTGACATACTGGACGAGACTGAGGCACCCACTGGGAATCCGCAAACAGCGTGTATGATGTGCCGCTTTCAATAACTTCACCTCCTTGAGATTCTCTCAACAGTCCGGCCTTCATGATTGCAGAAATGTGGCACGCCCGACGAATGAAGCACGGGACCCGCCTTTGACACTTTGATGGTTATCACTTTTCTGCCTTGCGTCTTTCTCTTAGGCACAAGGCCGGCATTCATTCGAAGTACCATCCGATCCTCCCTCAGTCACGAACCCTCCAGCTCATCACTGATGTGTCTGTCGGGGCTTTGTGTTTCCGACAAGATCTACTACCAGCGGGGCCATGAGCATTTAGGAGAGGACACCGTGGGTAGCAAAAATCGAACCATTTCACACAGACGGTGATCTAACGCGCTTATGCATGCAGATCCCACACTCCGGATAGGTTGGCATTTGGAACCCGGGAGTTTACCACATACAAAACTCGTTTTACACCACAGACTCCCGCATTTGGCAGGTTGTCAAGTTTGGTAAACTTGTTCGGATAAGTTGCCAAGTGTCGGATCTTGGAAAAAAGTGGCCTCTCAAGATCGGAAATTTGCTGAATGTACCCAACCATTCTCGCACATGGAGAATGTGTTGTATACTTTTGGTCCTGATTTATGATGGAACCGTCCTGATACTCCGAGGCATGAGAGACAGCAAATTGATCGCAAATAAGGATTATAGCAGCAAGACTAAAAATGTGTGTTGCTCTAATTTTCATCGTATGTGCCAGAATACGGGATGTCCGGATACCCCTTCTGAACAACCAACAAGTTCGCAAGCCATTGTGCCGATGTCTTGTAAAAGAGCAGTATGTGGTCCGTGCATCCAATCTAAGCCTGCTCGCTCGAAGTTTTACGTTCACCTCCTGATGTACCCCTCGCTCCTTCAGACCGTTAACCGACCCGCCATCACTTGGACCGCGCTTCCTTCGAGGTAGATGTCCGCGATACCCGCCTCCTCTGCCATGACAACCTCAATGTGAATCTCACTTCTTCGACCCATCTCAACACCCTGAACTATTTCGTACCTCAGCGACTCTTTGGGCTTCCCTTCCACGATCGACAGATACCCAGCCAAATCACTGGCCGCGCTTCCAGTAGCAGGGTCTTCCAGCGTTCCTTCAATCATTCTGGTTCTTAGGCTTTTGATTCCGTCTGGCTTGTCCTGGGATCGAACGAAGAAGTACATTCCCACAAATGTGTCTTTCCAGTCCTCATCGAGCCCATCCACGGAGAGCGGAGAACCTGTGGTTCCCACTAACCCTAGAGCCTCTTCGCTTTCGAGTTCGATGAGGATGAAGGTCATGCCCCGAACGACGGAGACAATGGGGAATTCGTCCTTTAGACTGATCTTGTTTTGACGACTAGCTTCAGCAAGCCGCGGATGCAACTTCAACAACTCCTCCCGTGCCCAGGTTCTCTTGTGGATATGTCTATAATTGCAGTTAGTCACCGTCATTCCTCGACTTCATATACTGCTCGAGTGGCGTCCAGATCTAGCACCAGCGACAGATAGCATTGCCGATATCTATCCAAAGATCATACGCACATGTTGTGAGGAATCGCCGCCCTGGCCACTTTCTTTCCAACATCATATTCCAGTCCAATTGGCCCAGCCTTGATATCGAACCCGGCCTCGATTTTCCCACTCCCGACGCCCCGGCTCCGCGCAGCTCTCGAAAGAACATGGCAGGCCGTTCCGATGGTTGGATGTCCCGCAAAGGGAAGCTCGCTGGTCGTCATGAAGATATCCACAGTCCAGGACTTTGCATCAGCGTTCGACTCATCGATGTGCAAAAAGGTCGTCTCCGATAGGTTGAACTCTCGAGCAATGGCCTGCTTCTGTTCCTGGCTCACCGAAATGGAACTTGGGATCTCGACGATTGCGAGGGGGTTTCCCTTCATTCAACAGTCAGCCCATATGCTGAGCCAACCCTTTGATTCCCAATGAACCAGTTCTCCCACGAAGCCTTAAATGTTGTCTACGCCGAATCTAGAACCGGACATTGAGTTGTTGTAGGAGCAGCACGTACCTCATACTTCTTGTCGGTGAAGACATCGACGGTCACGAAGTCGAGCTCGATGGGACTAGAAGCCATTTGATCCAAATTGCCGACTGCAGAATCGTACAAGCTCCTCTCCAAAGATATATATATGGTTACTGTCGAGTCCACAAAGCGCGGAGATTTCTTTGCTATATTGTGCTGATGACTCACCGTAGGGCGCACACGATGATGGGAATGATTAGTTACATTCCCGCGGCGCGGATGTTCGACTTCCAATCATCTTGGAGACTTAAGGAAACTGCCCCACACACACGCAACACGACCTCGGAGCGAAATTCGAACCGCATATTTTCCGTCCAAATCTCGCGAGCCTTGGAGCGTGTGGAAGATTTCACGACATCTGTCTGTTGCTGTATTCCACCGCTGCTGTCAATGACGTCGCCAAGCTCTCTCCCAACGAGTGAGTATCCACGGATAAGCTGTCAATCATCCGCCACCTTCAACACCTAAATGTTGCCGACGCATAGAAGTCTTCAAAAGGTGTACGAATTATTTCGGGCCATCGTCATTCAAAGGACAAATCTTGAATTGATCGTCAAGGAGGTCTCACGGTCTCGGACAATAGCAGAAATAAATACATAGCCCTTCTAACCGAAACATTTCAGCATTTGGGGCGAAGACCCGTGTGGCAGACACAATAGGACTTGGGCAGAGTCATGCTGATCCCTCTGCCTCCTGGCTGGGATTGGCTGCGAGGTTCGCCTGGAGGTGATAGAATCAAGTATACTGTGTTTATCAGATTGCAGTACCCAATGTACCTAGAGGGCATGGATCGTCACGTGCACAGACTTGCGACTTCGCCCAGAGGGAAGTCGGAACCTAAGGCTGTAAGGTTTTTTTACAGCGGCACGGCGCCCTCCACTATACCTAGCGTCGCAAGAGACGTCGGCGCAACAAAATCTTTTAGATAATTAGATGAACCCTACATTCCAAGGCTCCATGTTCAAATTCTTGCTCCCTGTCTCCGCGTCGACAAATCTCAGATGTGGGTCCGAGACGTTGACCTCGAGCTGAACGGTAGCGTGAACCCTGAATAACACCCCGGCAGTGAAGAGGCATGCTGCCCCTTGCTCTCCAACCCTCCGTTGCACGAAGTCCCTGCAATGCAAGCTCTTTTTTTATCTCAAGATTGTTTGCGTCGGTTCTCCTGTGTTCCCGCGCCGCCAATGGATCAGAAGTCACGGATGGCGCTATCGTGGTTTGGCTATCCATCCAATCCCGAGATCGTCGACCTCATTTCTCAAAGCGTCTCCGAGTAGGAAATTGATGGAAAGAAGTGACTTCGGCTTGGCGCATACGGATACGGCTGTGGCAAGGCACTACTATTGAAATTATGTCGTGTAACTCAACCATCTTCCACGAAGATCAAACGAATATTCAGCTTCGAATAATCCCCGAAAATATGTTTGCGCCAATAGATGAGCGGACATACATCCGATGCGATCACCTCGGAGATTATTTGAAGCTGAATGCGTGTCGCCGTGACGGCTCATGGATCCTCACCTTGGCCCTGACGCGTTTGCGGCCTTCTTCTGCACCACCGAACGTCGTCATGCTCTCGGGGATGCGCGCTGTAGTTTTGAATATTGGGAGGCTGGACGCTGACGCGTGGAGACATGGTATCCTGTTGCCATTCGGATTTGAGATATCTTGATCGAGGCAAGATGAGCCCGGTTTATGATCCGTTTTCTTCAGTTCAAGCTTTCAGACGCAGGCCAAGGCATCAAAGCCAAGTCACGATTGCGAGTCTGCCCAGGAGACGCGCGCCTCAAACGCCAATGTTCTCGCGACGAGGGTGTGCAATGTGATGTTGATGTGATGGATGCCCTTTTCCGATAACGTAAGGCTCCCCTATCGATATGAAAAGAGGTCTGTGTTCCCCCCATGTCCCGCGCTGTGACTTCAACGCACGATAGCGAGGTGCATGTCAAGTGCACGAACCACTTTTCTCCACGATTGCAGGGCTCTGCAGAAGAAATAGTCTTGGCAGGCCGCCTGGGGCACGGGGCAGGCCAGCTCTCGGTCGCTGAACATCCGCGATCGAGGAAGAAGATATGTTTTACAGATGAGACTGAACGGCGTTGACGCGTGGCCATCCTTTTCTTTTGGGCATCCCCCGTGCGGCTTCCCGCCTGCTCGAAGGCAGTAGCACAAGAAGGTTTGTCAGCTACAGAAGGATGTGGGACGGTTGTAGAACGGATGTAGAGCGGATGTAGGCAGGTTAGAGCGGTGCCGACCACTAATGACAATCATAGGGCGGCCCTCTAAAATGCCCCCCTCGTGGCTTTCTGGTTCCGAGCGCAGCGGCGTCTGTGGCTGAAACGGGGGAAATGTGGGCAGATTTGTCGACACTCGTTGGGCGCGACTTTTCTGATAGGGCCGGTTCAAGTGAATTGTGGTGTTGCTAGCGGTTCTATTCTGCGTCTGCATCTGCACGCGGGAAAGGACGCAGGGGAAGAGGTCGTCTGTAGTGCATCCGGGCCGACCCCGTCCACAGCAGATGCGTTGCATGTTGATTGTTGCCGCGGTGCCATCGTTTTCTGCTGTGTCGCCAGCGTATACAGAGCAGCGCCGGGGGCAATGCACTCGACGTCGTGCACGAAGCAGTGACTCGAGGCTGACGGGGCCCAGCCACGACTCGGACGGGGAGCGGACGCCACTGCTGGCGGCGACGAGAGCCCCGGAGGCTCTGCAGCGAGGGCGGACTAGGCCCTGGTGCTGGCCTGGGAGCCGGTGGCACGAGGCAGGCGAGGCAGGCGACGCACTCGCCCACGGAGGGGGTGGTCGCTGGCTAAAGGAGAGGCATGGGCCGTGGATGGAATGGAATGGCTGCTGCAGGCGACGACTCGGGTGGTGCTGCGGTGCGTTCGTCGAAAAGGTTCGCATATGGGCACGAGTATGCAGCGCCCCTAGCCCGAAGCGACGTGCGCTTCCCCTTCCGCGGCGCCCTGAACCCTGGCGTGTGCCTCTGGCCTCGACTCGCATCCCGGCCTGGGGATGGCCCTGCGATGGCCCACCACGACAGAAAACGCTTTGCAGCCCGCGCGACCTCTCGACCGACCTCACCCTCGTCCTCGCTGCCACCGTCCCCCGCGGCACGCGCAAACGCTCCTTCACTCTCGCCGTGCCTATAGTGCCTCCGGTGCTGCTGCTGCTGCTGCTGCTGTGCCCGCCGCTGCGTTTGGCCGCCCGTCCCTCAGTCCCTCCTTTTGTTTACCATCACATCCCCACTCCCCGACTCCAAACCGTGACGAGACCGGGGTTCCGTTTGGGAACACTCGAGCGACCGTCTGCGCCGTCTGCACCGTCTGCGCCGTCACACGCCGCAGAGAGGAATCCGCCTGCTCTCCCTACTAAACCTTCTCGACCGGACCGTTTTCATTTCTTCTCCCCCCCCACGGCTCCCGTCGCGACTTCCTCAGTTCTTCTATTTCCACCGCACGCACGCACGCACCACCCCCACCAGCCACCCACCCCACACCCACACACTCCCTTGGCCGGCTTTACTTATCACGGGCCGCTCCCTATTCTCCCTCCAATTCCATATTTCGCCCTCCATTCGGCTCTCTAACGCCCTGCGTCTCTCTTCCTCCGAGTGTCCTGTGTGCCGCTAGGAGCTCCCCGGCTCCACGAGCGCCGCCCACCCAACTTCCAAAACAAAGAGCCAGCAGCGCCGCGGATCCCAAATACGCCCCTCCGCCATGTCGCCTGCCCACTCTCGCAATCCGTCCGAAGAGACAAATGCATCCACGTCCTACAACATGATTCTGGAGCACGTCCTGCAGTACCCGGGCAGCTATGAGATCCCCCTCCGGACCATGTACACCCTCAATTGTGCGCCCCGAGCTCAGCCACTCCCCAAAGACTTGTCCCGTGCGCCTACTCCCACGGGCAGTTCCAGCATATCTCCCGTGTCCGGCCAGTTCGCCTGGGGTGAGGCCGAATCGGCCACGATGAACTTCACGTCACAGCTCATGGGCCATATCGGATCATTGCCGTCACAGCCAAGCTCGCTCCCGCCCACTTTCATCATCTCATTCGCCTCAAGATGCTTCCACCCTTGCCTGGCTCTCGTCGACTTCCCGCAGGCCCTGACCGCGCTGGACTATCTAAGGGACCTGGAGACCCGGCGACGCAAGGAGGTTGCCGCCGCTTTCGAGAGAGTGAAAATCCGTGAAGACAACTTCGCTGCCGACGTCGAGGCCGTGTCTGAACGATTTCCTGGCATTGCTCTGTGGGCAAAGAACATTGATGGCAAGGACAAGAAAGCTGAGCTCCTTTACTCTCAGCTGTGGCTAGGATTGCGTCGATGGGTACACTTCTCTCTCATCTATACCCCGAGCTACGCGACTAACCTACTCAGATCATGATCAATGAACTCTCTCTTGAGCCCTTCAACAAGCTCAACTGCATGGGCATGCTCAACACACTGCTACCGCCGCAGCCTCCTCAGGGTGGTGCTAAACTACCCACGCCCTACTTGACGCACCAGCTGCTAAAGGAGGAGCGCGATGGCTTCTTTGACTACATTCGAATGGTGCAGAAGAATGGCCCATCGGTCCTCCAGCGGGTGATGGACATGAACAAGGGCCCCGAAGAAGAGAACGGCTGGTCTTCGGTTCAGCAAAATGTTGACAAGTATCTCCGAGTGGCTAAGAACATGATCGACGACTGCATGTCTACGCTGGGAACTGATGACTTCAGGCCGGTTGAAGAGGCTAGAAAGGGAAAGAAGACAGACTCTGGCGTGAGCTTCGGGTCCGAACGAAGACCCAGCACAGTGCCCAACGCGGAGGAGAAGCCACTCCCAGTCTCACCACCCGATTCCAAACCAGCAGTAAAGAGTCTGAGCACGCTTGAGAGGATCTCACGAGAATTCAAGCGAATGCGAGTCAAGACCAGGCCAGATGTCGAGGAAATTGTGAAGATCGATCGAAGGCCTTCTGCCGCGGATCTCGTTCCCGTGCCTGGGGAGAACAAACCGAGGAAGACCATAAAAAAGGCCCGTTCATTCGCCAACCTGGGCAATCTCAGAGGCGGAAACTCCAGCTCAACGTCTCTGGCTGGAAGCAGGAAAAATAGCGAAGTTGTTCCATTCGACGCAGAAGAGATGAAGCGCCACCGAATGTTGTACGAATCTGCCACCACAAAACCCTCGAAGAATTAGACCTGATGATACGACACGGGAACGACTTTTCATTTGTCACGATGCACTATGGACGACGCGAAATTTAGGATTGCACCATCACGAAGATTTGATCGGGAACTTGGAGAACACGTAGCGGCACCTCGTTGACATGCATCTCATCCTGCATGTAGCGCTTACGACTTTGGCATTTCTGGCCTAAGACACCGTCGTGGTATGAGTCTTTGATCTTCTTTCCTGTTCATCTTTCCTCTTTTTCTTTCATTCTTGGCCCGAGGTCTATGACCCCCGCTCCTTTGTTATTGGTTGTCAACATTGAAGTGAATTGTATTCACATTTTTACCGGGCGTTCCAAAGACATGTCTCTCACGGGTCGAAAAGTTCGGAGCCTCCACGGTTCTATTCCCCTGTTCGCATATTGCCTCCCTTTCCTTCTTTTCATTGCATGTTTATATACCACTATGTGGGACTATGGGACGGCGCTCCGGACAGATGCATGGGACAGTGGCGTATTCTTTTTGCTTTCTTCTACCCTGAATTAGGGTACATGTGGGTGTACTTTGCGTGCATCCACTTATTCAATCTCTGGATTGCTCTGCTTCGCTCTGTACTCTTAGACCGTAATGTTCAATGCGACATGAATACAAATTATGTAAATATGCCAATGCTTCGCACCACATTGTCGCCTCAGTCAAGGCATGCCGTGATGTAGCATAAAAGTTATTCGCGGCAGATACAGTACAATTTAGTCGACGTGACCTGAGTTGAGCATTTCATCCTCGAGGTTCATTTACTCTCCTGTCCAAGACATGGATCGGAAGTGTTCGCCTGGGGGATGACCAAGTGCTATGTTGATGGCAAAACACGATCCCATTTCCCCGACAACAAGTGCGTGAAAAGTGCGTGATTCCTTTCGCTCTTGGTTTGTGGCCAATAATCCTCCAACAAAGACCCAACAGACCCACTCTGCAGCGAAGCGCAGTAGACTATCGATTGATCCCCAGCAAAAACCTCAGAGCGCGCCTCGACATTAATTTTGCGAGCAGCTCGCGAAGACATGACCAGCTGCTGACGGCTGCGCGTCGTGTCACTATCACACCCGGACACGAAAACTCACACCGCCTGCAACCTGCCGCCACTGCGCCATGTCACTTGTACCCCACTCGGAGCACCAAGACAATCTGGAACCTCCCCCTTCGTTTCAACGAGCATCGCCACGCGTTTGCGGCGGAGAGGCAGCCCGACGGAGGCGCACAGCTGGTAGCAAATATGGACGAGTCTCAAGCGGCGACGTCAGAGAGCCGGAAAGCGCAATCACATCAACACAAGTGTCTCGTGCAACAGCAACGGCGCCCACGGGCTTCTCAGCTGAAATGCGCGCATGCAAGAAAGATTCCCGTCACGTTCCTTCATCCATTGACATGACCTCATCAATTGGAAAGCCCGGTCCCAATCCTGCCACTTCCCAACCCGGACATGCATCATCTGCGGCGACGACAACAGCAACAAAGATGGGCAGCTCTGCAGCACTGGCGTCTGCAGTGCGATCGTCGTTCTTCGACCCCTGGAACTCATCATCGACAGGGCATCAACGTGCCGAGAATCGGGTTGGGGGATCGACATCGTGGCGCGAGTCCCGTAATGCGAAGCTTGGAGAGCAGTTTCGGGGTGGTCTGAGCGGCGGCGCAAGAAGAGTGGCGGATACGGTTGGGGAGGGGAGCGAGACGTTTGGGAAGGATGGGAGGAAGGCGAACGGTGGGTGGGAGAAGGGCGCGAAGGGGCTGAGAACCGGTGGCCAGAGGAGTCTTGCGGATATTTGGGGTGCGAGCAAAGGTGTGAAGGGGGAAGGCGAGGCGAAGATGCCGTTCGCACGGCGGGAAGAGCCTCACTCGCCTCACTCTGAAGATGTCCTCATGTGGGAGAGTATGGATCGGGAGCCTTGTAAGTCGTTCTTCTCGCCTACTATTGCAGAACTTGCATTTCTGGATCATCAGGTCTATCTGATGCTACACATGCTGCACATGCTACAATCCAACATCTGAAGGTACGGCAAATCCCGGAATGCCCACATGCTAACATGCGCGCAGCAGCCACACAAACTTTAACACCGATTACGGATACTGATCTCTTTCCATCCACCTTCTCGAAGCCGCCAACGCTTCAAGCCCAACCTAAGAAGCAGATCTTCGTCGGCCTTTGTTTCTACATCAACGGCTCCACTGCACCATTAGTCTCTGACCTAAGGCTCAAGCAGCTCCTCGCAGAACGTGGCGGAAAGACGTCTATCGGCCTAGGTCGACGAAGCGTCACGCATGTTATCCTTGGTACAGCAAATGGCCACGGCGGTGCGGGAGGCGGTCTCGCAGCGACTAAGATCCAGAAAGAAATAGCGAGGGTGGGCGGGAAGGGCGTGCACTTTGTTGGCGTGGAATGGTCGGTTACATTTCTATTTGTTTTTCCTGGCTACGGAGTTTCCTGACTGGATCATTCATATTCTCAGCATTACAGACATTTTGACTGATATACTGTAGGATCTTGACCTCGATCCGCCTTGACGCCCGCCAACCTGAATCTCGCTTCGCCTCCCTCAAACTGGCCGCCAAAGGCCAGAACAGCGTGTACGACATGCTCCGTCCTTTTACCTCTATCACTAAAGACCACGACGAAGGAGGCCGAGCTAGTAATGGGTGAATTAACCGACATCATAGTTACGTACATGTAACACGAGCTTAGTTCTTACCATGTTGAGAACTTTACCACATACGCAACCGCGGCACGGCCCAGCCACTAAGGTCCACCGGAGCTTTCTCCAACTCTCCATGCGGAATATATGTATAGGTTGCCGGTGCGAGAGAACAGGAGGAGTAGATGCATTAGGGTTGGCGGTAGCGCAGACCACATTCAAGCTTGGTTGTTGGTGGAAATGTTTCGTGGTACACGTTCCGCGAGCGGGCCGAGGTGTTGGTCTTGGGATCTATGCAATTGCAGGTCCGTCCAAGGGTTTACATACAGTACATGCAACATTCGACACCATTTGGGCGCCCGTTGCCTCGGCCATGGCTAAACATTCATCATCACCCTTGGTTCGAAGATAACAGTTAGGTACCGCCGCTGCATCTCGCATTGGCACATGCCTCTACCTCGCTAGCTAGATGCCCAACGGTGCGGAAGTATGCTGCTTTAGGAAGGAAGGAATACAAAGCCTCTTTGTCAACCTTGTCCGTGCTCAAACTCTACTACAGAGTCGCCTCGGATCTGGGGTCAACGCTATGTACCTAGAGTGGAGATGTGCACTACATCGTCCTTTGTTGTCATTGTCATTGCCATTGTCATTGTCGTGTCTTTGCTACACTACACTATACTATACTACACTACACTACAATTTGCTTGCGGCCTTTGTCCATGTGCATGTCGAATGGAGCGCCGCGCCGATCGCGTCGCGCCTTTCGGTCTTGGGCCTCGATCTCTCTACATGTGCGTTGGGAGGGAGCGAAGACGCTGGTTCTGCGCGGGAACGAGGTCCCTTGAGCAATTGTAGTCGCGGCGGGTCGATGGGATCGGGGGGGGGGGGCGCGGGGCTGCGAAGTCCAGCGGTAGTTGGTAGAGGTGATTGCAAAGAGATGACTTGTTCTTCTTATTCAGTACTAGTTCCCTCGTGCTATTCACGAAAGAAGAAGGGAAGGCAAGGATGCAAATGTGTATAGTAGTGTGTGACGTTGCAAGATATGTCATGTTCGAATTTGATATTTGCTTTCTGTACGTGGTATCTCGGGAGCGATGTCGTGAATATCCTGGAGTACGTATTCGAGACGAGATGAGATATCAAAATGTTACCCCTATTACCGAAAAACTCAATGTAAACGCCCTGGCCCTCCGTGTCCGTACAGGAACTGGGAATGCAATCCGTAAACGCCATGCAATCACGCCCCCATGGCCGTCGTCCCGTGCTATCATCTCATGCTATCATCTCATGCAGCCATCCATCCCAGAGCGTCTAAGCTCCTCGCGGCTTTGACTTTGCCTGCTTCTTATCCTTTGCGCTCTGCTTCTGCTTCTTTTTCTTGTCCTCGACCTTCTGCTCAGCCTTCCGCTTCAAGCTGGCCTTTTCCTCCGCCGTCTTCTCGACCGGCTTGAAGAACCCCTCTAGCCGGCTCTGCTGTGCAGTCTTCAAGTGCTTCTTGAGTTTCGCTGCACCGCCTCGGACACGATCTTCGCTAAAGGCCTTCTCCTCAACGAGGTACTTGACCATGCCCTCCACATCTGGGGCCTCCCACTTGAAGTCGCAGTCGGTGTGATCGGCGGGTCGGACGTCGGGTTCCAGGAAGAGTGCGCGGGCATCGGCGAAAGGCCAGTCGTCGGGGATGGTGTACTTGGACGATTTCTTGATAACTTCGACGACACCTTCGAGGTTTTTGTGCTCGCGGATGAGTTTGAGGGCGGTGCTAGGACCAATGCCCTTGATGGGATCGAGGTAATCGCAGCCTAGGAGAATGCATAGATCGATAAACTTGGATAGCGATTAGTACCATGCTTGACTGCAGACTTGTAGACCTAAAGCACTTACCTGGGGCAGCTCCATACCCATTCCCTCTAGCGCCTTGTCGAGATGGATCTCTTGAATCGGCTCCTTGCGCTGCTCGCTGAAGGTAAGATGCCTCAGCAGGATGGGCGAGTTGAATGTCAACGTATCCATGTCCTCCGAAGCCGCGGCGTACACCTTGCCTGCCCTTGCGAGAATCGCGCACTGCGCCTCTGCCTCGGTCGGCGCAATGATGTACGGGATTCCCATGAGCTTCAGCAGCTTCTGGCACTCGGCGTTGTGCTCCCGCGTCACTCTAACTGTGCGTCGCGAGAACTTCTCCACATCCTCTGCAGTTCCCGTCTCCTTCGCCTCCTCTTCGGCAGCATGTGCCTCTGTCTTGCGCTGGAACCGCTTTGCGAGCTCGCCGGACTTGAGCTTGGGTGGGGCGCCGTCGAAGACGTAGACGGGCTTGATGCCATTCTCGACTATGCGGAGCGTGCGGTAGAAGAGACCCAAAAGATGCGATGTGGTCTCGCCGGACTCGTTCATGAGTTGCTGGCCATCGGAGCGGACTGCGATGAGGAAACTATAGATGCTCATGGACCTGATGGAAATATTAACAAGGCGGAGCAGCGGCTGATGATTAGGGTTCGTACGCATCCTAAGCATATTAGATGGATACTGTTGTTCGAGTGAAGGGGCAGACATACAATAGCTACTTTGCGGCCAAACTGGTTCTTGATCTCGCCGGTCTTGATGGCATCTGGGGCCTCCTCGCTGATGACCTGGAAGAGGTTTTTGATGCCCATATTGGCGGTCTGGTGCTTTCAGCTCAATTCGTAGCTGATTAGATCCAAGGTGGGTGCAGGAGTGCGAATGCGAGAGGAGGCGTTGTGGTGAGAGAAGCGGGAGAGGCGCGGAGAAGTAATGATCGGATCACGTCGCGTCCAAGGGTTCGCGTCCTCACGGACTCAGCCTTAAATATCTTGGCACTGGCGGCTTGGGCAGTGCGATTGACTTCCCTGCAGCATTGGCGGGTGCGAACGGGAGAGTTTTCGTCGCCGAGGCATGTGTGAATTCCTGACTGTTTATCTGGTGAAGTTGAGGTAATTTGCCACTAGGTCGGGCATCTCTCATGAACCGCGGTCCTAGGAACTCTCTTTGCCGATTGATTGTGGGGTAGCTTCGGTCAAATTCACATCCTATATCAAATCCTATTCCCATCTCGAATCCGTCTTCAATCTCTCGGCGTTCTTCTAATCTACTTGTGAACATGAACACCATGCTTAGATCCTTCTCTAAGCACGTTGCCAGGCAATTGAGTACCACAGCTCGTACTGCGGCCATCGGAAGGCGGCATCTACACACCCCCGTTGCTTTCGACTGGAAAGATCCCCTGGGTTCCAATAACCTATTTACGGAGGATGAGCTTGCAATCGCGGAAACGGCAGAAGCATACTGCCAGGAGCGCATGCTCCCACGGGTGCTAGGTATATTTCAAAATATCCGTACTTCGTAATTCACTAATCCTTTTGCGCAGAGGCATACCGCAAAGAGGATTTTGACAGAAAAATACTTGAAGAGATGGGAGAGCTCGGACTTCTTGGTGCCACTATTCAGGGTTATGGCTGTGCAGGTGTTAGCAGTGTTGCTTCAGGACTGATCACAAGAGCTGTCGAGAGAGTCGATTCTGGCTACCGATCCGGCTATTCGGTACAGAGCGCATTGGCCATGGGCGGCATAGAAGAGTTTGGATCAGAAGAGCTGAAAGAGAAGTTCTTACCCGAGATGGCCAAAGGCAAGCTATTGGGCTGCTTTGGGTTGACTGAGCCGAATCATGGCTCAGATCCAGGATCTATGGAGACGGTTGCAAAGCCTCATCCTACGAAGAAGGGTTACTTCTCACTCTCTGGTTCGAAGACTTGGATTACAAACTCGCCCATCGCCGACCTGTTCCTCGTTTGGGCAAAGCTTGAAAGCACAGGGAAAATCCGTGGATTCGTGATAGAACGAGACCAATGCCCACCAGGAACCCTCGAGACACCAGCGATTAAGAACAAGAACGGCCTCAGGGCTTCCATCACGGGAATGATACAGCTCGACGAATGCCCTGTTCCTGAAGCGAACATGTTCCAAGGTGTGGAAGGACTGAGAGGTCCCTTTAGCTGCTTAAACTCTGCGAGATATGGTATTGCATGGGGAACGATTGGAGCACTGGAGGATTGCATCACAAGAGCTAGAGATTACGCGCTGGAGAGGAAGCAATTCAAAGGCAATCCGCTCGCAAAGTACCAGCTTGTGCAGAAGAAGCTGGCAGACGCAACCACAGACGCCGCGTACGGTATCATAGCTGCTACCCAAGTAGGTCGATTGAAGGACGAGGGCAAGGCTGCCCCGGAGATGATATCGATGATCAAGCGGCAGAATTGCGACCGAGCGTTAGTAAATGCTCGGATGTGAGTCTTATTCCATGGTTGAAATGTTCGGAGGCTGACATGGCTACTAGACTACAAGAGGTGTTCGGCGGAAACGCTGTGAGCGATGAATATGGGATAGGAAGACACGTCGCGAATCTTTTCGTTACGCAAACTTATGAAGGACAAAGCGATATCCATGGTAAGTCTCCGATCCACTTGTCTCTCTCCGACTGACCAAGTCACTAGCCTTGATTCTCGGAAGAGCAATCACAGGAATTCAGGCGTTCTGTTGATTCATCACGGGATATACGCGAAGGCCTTTCTGGTAGATACAGTGGGGTTCAGGAGAGCTCGTTCAGCCTTTTTCCCCTCTACTAAGAAATCTTCGATGTTCTGTCAGATGCTGGAAGTGTGCAATCCTAGATGGTAATATGGAGAACGTTGACCATGAAGATCTCTGTACAATACATTGGCGGATAGAAGATGAAGAGAGGACATGGTACGAAAGGGCTAGTCTTTCATCAGGAACATTCTAGCTGTCTCCATAGGGATACTAAAGCCACCTCCAGCGACTACAGTAGTACTTTGCAGGACTAATCTGATCCTTTTGACCCTTTGCTAGAATTGGGTGCATGTCCCTTATCCGATACGGGCTCCCTTCGTACTGCATATGTGCGGTCCATAGCACTAACCTACGAAGTACAGGCAAGGGCTTAAAATAGTCGGCCAGTAGATCGCCACGTATGTTGTGAATGTGCAGAACAAGCAAACAGGCATGCAGACGTGGCTTTCGAAACGACGTGCAGTCTCGCGTTTCAAATCAAGATTTGTCTCGGAGTCAAACTGGCTGCAGTACAGGCGCAGGTGCAAGGCTGCGTGCCCCGTAAGTGCCATAAGTGCTTTGTCAGTCGACGAGGCACGAGGGCACTGACTAATATATTGGTGGTGGTGATGGTGAGGAGGTGAATGTGAATGTGCCAGGTGCATGGGTACGTTCTGCCATGTTCTATGGGCACCTGTCACGGGAGTGGCAAGACAGGCCATCGGTGAATAAATCTGGGCTGTGACCGCGGCGTCCATCGGCCTGGTCCACCGGCTTTCGACACATTTAATACCTCCGCTGTCGCCGGTCGCTCTCCTCTCCCACACCACTCACTCCACCCTCGCCGCCCCCACTGCCTGCTCTTGCTCTGCAACTGCGACGCAACTCCCGAACCGTCACAGGTACGTTGGGCGTGGGCCGCTGAGCGCTCTTGCCGCTGATACGCCGCACACTTTCTTTAGGCCGGGATCAAGGCGCTAACCTCTCTGCTTGCAGCCCACTTCAACTCTTCAACACCACACTCTCTCAACGCACCGGATCCCGCTCCCTACACCAAAACACACCCACAACCACACCTGTCGCCATGGCTCTCAAGCGTATCAACAAGGAACTGACGGATCTCGGCCGGTACGTGGCGCTCTCTCCTCTCGCCGCTCGGCCTGCGCGTTTGCTCGCATGACAGCCTGCGAATGCGGGGTGCTGGAGCCTCGATAGCCCCCTACAGCCTCGCAAATAACGCCCTTTCTCGCAGTTTTCACTGACTCTGCATGCATAGTGACCCTCCCTCTTCCTGCTCGGCTGGCCCCATCGGAGATGATCTAGTACGTCACTCACCCGGCCTTGTTTCTTGCGGCTGAGGCGGCATCGCTGTTTTGGTTGCGGGGATGAGGTTATCCAACACAAGGCTTTGACTGACGACCGTGATAGTTTCACTGGCAAGCCACCATCATGGGTCCTGTACGTATCCCTCACAGACACAACCCACACATATTTCCGACCCCACCACATCCCTTCAAAGGAACGTGTTTGGCTAACATCTGCGACAGAGCGACTCACCATACTCCGGCGGCGTCTTCTTCCTCGCAATCCACTTCCCGACCGACTACCCCTTCAAGCCCCCGAAGGTCAACTTCACAACCCGCATCTACCACCCGAATATCAACTCCAACGGCAGCATCTGCTTGGACATTCTGCGAGACCAGTGGAGCCCCGCTCTGACAATCTCAAAGGGTTAGTATCACTCCGCAGGAGATGTCGAGAGAGTACCACTAATCCCCATATATAGTGCTTCTGAGCATCTGCTCCATGCTGACGGACCCCAACCCCGACGACCCGCTTGTCCCAGAAATCGCGCACGTGTACAAGACGGACCGATCTCGATACGAATCGACGGCTCGTGAGTGGACCCGGAAGTATGCCATCTAAGTTGGGCCTGCCGACTTGGTCGCTTGAACGCAATCCGTTCTTGTGGTAGTTACATGCGGTGGCGGCGAAGGTTTCTCTCGGAATTGACGATGACAAATGACGAGGCGGGGTAGCGGTCCGTGGGACAGTCGATGTCAACAAGAGAGGCTTTAGCGGCATGGCGGACAGATGTATAGTTTCCTTACCCACTTCGGCGAGGAGCGCTGAACGGCCTTAGTGTTTGGTATCATCACATTTAGCAGAATGGCTCTCTCTTTTCTTACATAACCCCGCATTCTGCGACGATACACCTTTCTTCCTTCCCCCATCCCCCACGACTTTCCCAATTCCGATCATGGAGTTTACGATGCATATTCGGGTATTAGTCCATATTAGGAGTGCTGAGGTTCTGAAATTTGCATCACTAGACTATACGCTCTCCCTGAATGATTTATTGAGGTTTTAGTTGATATTATGGCCCAAGTTCAAGTTGGAAAGCCCGATGATGCTAATAAAATGGATTTGATGTGACAAGCAAGATTATTCCTGCGAAGGAAAATGCCCACCTGAAGTTCTTGCAATGAGGAGAGAGATCAGCAACTCTTTTTCGGATATTATGGGTTACTCCCTAGCCAACGTTTCGTTATATTGTGTACGAACAGATTAAAGGCACCGTTGAAAAGTACAGTAACGCTCCAATGGCTGGGATAACATTTGACGACGCAATCCAAAGATGCTATAAATGAGGAGCATCCAGACATCTGTGAGTCCGAGGAAGACAGAAACACCCTATACTAAGTATTCTACACGACTGACCCGACGACGAAGTTCAGTACTGATCAGAATGAGGACCTGGGGGTTTCTCCTGCGCTCACTGGAGTTGTCTCTTTGGTTCCATCTGACATTTGTTTCCACTACCACCTGTGGGATTGCTTCGACGACTCCGTAGCTCGTGGGATGTTCCCGAATATTATATGCCTTGACTTTTCGCTGGCGAGATTTGGGAGTCTGCGCTTCCCTCTGCGACTTCCTTTGCTTCCACTACATCAGGCGAACTTTCCAAAAACTGCACGCTTTGGATCCCGGCTTCTATCTTGGTCTCTTCTTCTTCCGTCGGCGAGCCGCTCGCATCTGGACTGTTTTTTACAGCCACCTCTTCTACCACGGTCCCAGACGGCTTTTCTGAATACTCTGTGTCTTGTGCCTTTGATTCTGAGTAAGCAGCCAATTCGTCAGCCGACGGCATTCCGAGAATCGAGGTCATTGAATCTTCAGAATCTTGGACCGGCTCAAAATCCAACTTGATAGTTTCGTCAGAGACTATCCGGTCTGAAGGCGAAATATCTGCAGCGGTGTTTGAATCTCGGATCTGCTTTGCTTTCTCTACGAGCCGTCGATTCATACTCTTGGAGACTTTCATCCCTTGATTTTTCAATTGTTTTCTTTGGTCGAAAGTCAATGCGTACACCGGCCCAATAAAAACGGATAGAAGGCTAGGACGATTGTTGTGTTGCATCTTCTTGTCGAATATCCATACAAGATGTCGCAAGGTTGTTTGGAAGTGTTTGATAGCGAGGCCTTTGCGGCCCAAATCATTCGTGGGGTCAGCAGGATCTCGCAACGATAAGCAGAATGCTGGCGCCGGTTTGAGCTCTTTGTTCTAAGCTGAAGATTAGCAGGTTATGAGCGTGGCGCGTTAATTAGACCTTACCTCGAGTTGGGCTCGAACTTTATCTGTCATGGGAGCTTCTGTAGCCTTGTCGTAAAACTCGGCCGGCTCAATGGATATGCCCTTGGTGGTAGTATCGAAAGTGGTCCAGAACGAGAAAAAGACTCGAAGTCCTTCTGCGGCCGTTTTCGGGGGTTCTTTTGGATCACAATGACGAAGACTGGCTACGATCATCATGAATATAGTGTAGGAACCAAAGCCGCCCCTGAAGGTATCTGACAATCCTCTAATTTCAAACATTACCTTGACGACCGAATATACCTGACGGATGTACGGGTACTGTTGTATATACTTTTGTATCATAGACCTCGACAAAGACGTGTCGTTTGACAAAACAATCTGAACATCCAGACCAGAAGCGCGATCCCGCAACGACAGGAGAGGATAGCGCGCATGTAGGACTGTGCAGTCCTTGTAATCTGGTTCTAGGAGCAGTTTCCTGCGCAGTCTGTAGATTTGATCTAACAAGCTGATGCGCTGGGACCTGGAAGGTGGTAAAACGAGCGCTTCAGGCCTTACGACATCCGAGACTTTCATCAATCGAAGATCAATATCAGAAGTTGCGAGGGCCAGGCCCGTTCGCTCCGACCCAAAGACTTCAAGCACATGATTAGGGAGAATTTCTCGCGTGTGCGATCTCATTTGTTCAATGAGATGTCTTCTGGCTAGTGCTTCGATTCCGCTTGGTTTGACAAATTCATGGAACTTCATCATCTCAATGTTCAATCTTTAGATCTATTGTCAGTGTTCCATTCTCAAACTGGAAAGGAACTCTGACACGTACCTTTCCATTGCTTTCACTACATGCTTCCCTTCTATATCCCTCTCCGCTGATTTAAGAGCCCAGGGCAGATTTCCTTCATCCACACGCAGAGATGGTTTGGTGTGTCTACATCTCATAAGCACGCCTTCGTAATCGCCATTTTTGTCGATCTCGTTCTGGGTTTTAAGAAGGAGAGATTCTGGGCTAGAAGGATCGGTCTCGGCCTCCGTATCGCGACTCGAACGTGGAAGACGTCCCGGCCGGGTAACTGGACGCTTGGGTTTGGTTCTTCGGATACGCAAATCATTCTCTATTGTAGCCCTGGACAGAGGTGTTATTATCGTCTGAACAATAGACACAGGCGGATGTGACAGTTTTCTTGGACGAAGCATTACTTACGTGTGGATAGGGGGGCCTGGTGAGTCATCATGCACAGCTCTGATCGTGGGCGATGACCGTGAGTTGGAGGAGAAATCATTTTGAATCTCGCTGTGCTGTGGTCCTGGGGCCGCGGAAGATTGGAGACCGTCGATTTTGAGTGCCAGATTTGCGCTGGGCTCAATTTTGACGACGGTAGAATATGCGGAACGCTGTGGATGGATGAATGGGAGCACAAAGTGCTGCCACAGGGCAATTGAGGCCGCGAAAGAGTTGGATGAGCGACATATCAGCCGTGCGTGGGGGGGTTGCATGGGAGGCCCAGAGAGGCAGCGACTTGCGACAATGGCAAGCGAGAGCGGAATTGAACGCAAATTCCTGGATAGCAGCTTGCGAGGTGGAGTGAAGTTCTGGGCGACTATACACGCGCCAAGCACCGACTGCTGCTAGTCCGTCTCCAGCTAGCGCGGCGATTAGTTGAAATGAGTCACGTGATCCTCTTATCCGCAGAAGCTCAGGGTGCTACTACGTCATGATGCAATAGTAATTTCTCGATAGTGCTCGGCAACAGCTAGGCAGACGTGGAGACGAACTTGAATTGAGTCATACGAGGCCCTGTCGCTGGCGGCTGTCCTTAGCAGGCGTTCCTGACTGACGTCGGCAGCTGTAGCTACCTGGGTAGAGGGGCAGCCGTGTCCAACTGCCTTCTCTCCCCTCGACTCGTTTCTTCTCTCACAGGGCTTCTTTCAGGACCCTCCCCGCCTTCTTCTGGCTGTGCCTGATCCAATTCTTTCCGCCTCGCCCACCTTTTCCCTTCTGCACTCAATGCTGATACTGTCCGCAGAAACCACGATTGCCTCGACTGCCATGCTCGCGGTGTGCCACACCCAGTAACCAGCCAAAGCGACAGCAGCACCCCGCCTACTCAGCAGGCACACCTAGGAGGTGCTTTCCGCATCAGATACACAGGTGAGTCAGTCTCGATTCGGTCGCTAGATGTTGGTAGCACGTAGCCCAGAAGATTCACTTGCAGCGTCCAATGCGCGCTGGGCGTCCGTCTTCCCCTCTATTTTAATCCTCAACCCTACCACAACTTCTAGCCTTCCTCAAACTAACCGCCATCACGCAGTTTGACACGCACGAGGGCTACTGCACCATGGCGCTACCTACGAGACAAGTCCTCGCCTCTCCCGAACCTATCGAACCTTCTGAACACCCCGCGCTCCACCCCTCCATCACCTCTGTGCCCGTCACGCCCGGCGTGCACTTGACTGGCCATTCCGCCTACATCGAGCCCGAGGACACCACGCGCGACACCGAACCCCCTCCAGAGGCAGGAGATTCGGCGTCAGACCCGCAGTGGAACACGAACTCGTACTTTGCACCCAATGCCGGTGAGCGTTCAAGCTCCCCGACAGACGTCGCCGCCGGAGCTCGGTCGGGACAAGATCTTCTGCGGCGCCTAAGCCTAATTCCAGACCCAAGCTTCAAGAAAGAGCTTGCCGATTTGGATCCACGTGCTGCGCATCCCGGCTTGAACCTGAGCGGGCGAGTCATAAGTGCAACGTTCGCTTTACCGTACAACATTGGGTATACTCACGACAAGAATTGGGAATTGAACACACGCCGCGGAACCTCTGCCTTGTTCGATTCCTTCTCATACCTGTCTTCCCCTTCGTCTCCATGGAACCACACTCTCGTCGGTTGGACGGGGGAGATCCGCGACATGCCTGCACCTAGGCCTGCGTCCAGCGGCTCCCTCAATCCGTTTCCCATACTGACACATGTATACAAGGGCGCAGCTCCTGTTCCAGTCGACGGTAAGGCCAAGCCGCCGCCGCCTCCTCAGCCAGAAGAGCTTCGAATCGGCCGACCAGACAGAGAGCGATTGGAGCAAAAGCTCGAGAAGGAGCACGGAGGCAAGATTGTACCAGTATGGCTCATGGACGATATGGATGCTGAAGAGGATGTTGCTGTCTTGACTGACCAGGGTCGATGGCGTCGATTTGCAGAACACGAGCTCTACACGCTCTTCCACTACAAGCAAAACGAGCCCGCCGATGGCCGTGCCTCACGGCGGTCCTGGGCAGATTACTATCGCATGAATAAACTTTTTGCGGATCGAATCATGGAGATATACAAGCCTGGAGACATCATCGTCATCCACGACTTCTACCTCCTCCTCCTGCCTAGTCTGCTCCGCCAGCGTCTACCAAATGTTTACATTGGGTTCTTCCTTCACGTTCCGTTTCCGAGTAGCGAATTCTACCGTTGTCTAAGCAGACGAAAAGAGATCCTCGAGGGTGTCTTGGGCGCCAATATGGTTGGTTTCCAGTCCTATAGTTATTCACGTCACTTTTCCTCATGCTGTACCCGGATCCTAGGTTTCGACTCTTCATCCGCAGGTGTTGACGCATATGGCGCTCACGTTGCGGTGGATGTTTTCCCAATTGGGATAAATGCCGCCTCAACCCAGCGACAAGCCTACGGGGATCCACTCATCGAGGAGAAAATTGCAGACATCCGGGAACAATTCCCAGACAAAAAGATTATCGTTGGCCGAGACAGGCTCGACTCCGTCAGGGGTGTGACGCAAAAACTTCAAGCTTTTGAAATCTTCCTTGAGAGATATCCTGCCTGGCAAGGAAAGGTTGTTTTGATACAAGTCACTAGCCCAAGCAGTGTGCAAGCGGACAAATCCGACGAGGACCAGTCTAAGATCGTAAACAAGATGTCGGAGCTCGTAGCCAGGATCAATGGCTCGCATGGTTCTCTCAGCTTCACTCCCGTACACCACTTCCAACAATATCTTGACAGAGATGAGTATTTCGCTCTTCTCCGGGTCGCCGATGTTGGCCTCATCACCAGCGTCCGTGATGGCATGAACACGACCAGTCTCGAATACATCATCTGCCAGAAAGGGAATCAGAGCCCACTAATCTTATCTGAGTTCTCAGGTACTGCAGGCTCCCTCAGCGGCGCTATCCACATTAACCCCTGGGACCTAAGTGGCGTAGCCGATGCCATCAACGAAGCTTTGACTATGCCTGAAGAGCAACGCAAAGAGCAGCATAACAAGTTGTACAAGCATGTCATATCAAATAACGTGCAAGCATGGACGAACAACTTCTTAAAGCGGCTTATGACCAATTTGTCATCGTTTGACCAATCTTTTGCGACTCCAGCGTTGGATCGAGCGAAGTTGCTCCAACAATATCGACAGGCTAAGAAACGCGTGTTCATGTTCGATTATGACGGCACTCTAACTCCCATCGTGAAGGACCCATCGGCAGCTATCCCCTCTGATCGCGTCATCCGTACTCTCAAAACACTAGCAGCGGACCCTGCCAACTCTGTCTGGATCATTAGCGGCAGAGATCAAGCATTCTTAGACGAGTGGATGGGACACATTTCAGAGCTTGGTCTGAGTGCCGAACACGGAAGTTTCATGCGCCATCCCCGCAGCGAAGACTGGGAGAGTCTCACAGACAAGACGGACATGAGTTGGCAGTCTGAAGTCATGGATGTCTTCCAGCACTACACCGAGAGGACTCAAGGTAAGCTTCATAGTCCTCTATCAGTCTAATGAAGCTAAAACACGGCAGGTTCGTTCATCGAGCGGAAAAAGATCGCTCTCACGTGGCACTACCGAAGGGCCGACCCTGAATATGGTGCATTCCAAGCGCGGGAGTGCCAGAAGGCTCTCGAAGAGACGGTCGGTAAGAAGTTCGATGTCGAAGTCATGACCGGCAAAGCCAATCTAGAAGTTCGTCCACGGTTCGTCAACAAAGGGGAAATCGCGAAGAGACTGATACTCGCGTACGGCGATGGACCTGGTGACCCGCCTGAGTTCGTTCTCTGCCTCGGAGATGACTTCACAGACGAAGGTACGTTCACTTATACGTTGTATCTATTCCTCAACTGACGATTTCCAGACATGTTCCGCTCCCTGCGGCAGTCCAAGCTGCCACAAGATCATGTGTTCTCGGTGACTGTGGGTGCCAGCTCGAAGCAAACGCTTGCTAGTTGGCATCTTGTCGAGCCTTCGGACGTCATTTCGGTCATATCACTCCTCAACGGATCCGCTGACGCAGGAAACGTTGGAGCTGTGGCTGTGGTCGAAGGGTCGATCCCAGAAACGAGGACATAAAAGTTGAGGGGGGTTGAGACGGATGCGGTGCGGGGGAGGGGTACAGTATCAAGCATTTGCGCATGGAGCATGGAGTACCGGCGGCGGAATAGATCCACGACAAGCAATGAGATGAGCAGTGGCGGCGTAGGGATAGTTCTTACCGGGGCAGTCGCTCCTATAATTACATAGACCTAATCCACTGACGTTACCCATGAAGGCAATTGCAGTAGCAGGCTTTGGATGAAGGACTGTACCTGCCAGAAGGGGTTTGAAGTGGCAATCTGCACGGCCGACGTCCCCTCTGTGCGGTAGAGGGGGTGGCTGAACAGGAGGCGTTTTGCGCATAAGGGTCATTTTGGGACTGTGGATACCGTTTCCTTCTCGTGTTGGTTTTGCTTTTCGACAGCGATAATGCCGTCCGAGCCCCCCCTGAAGCGTGCCTGGCCAAGTCTGCCCAGGCGGTGGCGGGAACTAGGGGTTTCTCAATGCGGCCTAGAGCCGCCGGTTCCACGTGTGCCTGGATGTGGAGAGCGCTGGGAGTGCTGGCAGGCAAATGAACGGAGGCGTTGGCTTGTCGACCTCACTTCTGGCTCCGACATGCGCGCGCACGATGCAGAGAGGGCGCCCCGGCTGGCTGCCACGGCGAGCCCTGGGCTGGCGGCATCGCAGTAGGGCGTGATAGACTTTGGCGTGGACGTGCCGTAGCATCGGAAGATAGTCTAAAAGTTCTTAGCGTCATGGGCAAACGACTCGCTGGGCTTCCAGAACAGACACCACCCCAGCCGTCCTCGGTCCTGCTGCCGTGCTGCTGCCGTTCTGCTCCCGTTCTTGCGCTGATCTCCTCAACCTCCTCCCCCCCGCTGCTGCTGCTGCTTCTCCCCGTCTCGCGCACTTCTGCCAGCCATTGTGCCTTCATTGATCCAGACAGCCGACACTCGCCCTACCTGCTGCGTTCCACTCGATACTCGACTCGCTTCAGCGCTACAGGTATCAACCCAGTCCCTGCAGCGTCCTCGCAATATATACTGCTCGCTTCGCCGTTCCGAGACCTGCCCTCGCTCCCATTCCTGCTCGAAACAACGTCCTGTCCTCCTCGCCATCACGATGGGTTTAATAGAGAAGCTCCAAGCTAGTACGTCCGCACCACGGCAGCGACGCATGCAACTTTCCCCCCATGCATCGCCGTCCATATCGCATCTCGTTATCTTGCTAATCGCGCGCACAGGACTTGAGCTCTACCGCCTCGAGCAGCGCTACACACGCCGCGAGAAGCGCACCACCTTCGTTAGCGATGCCCAGTACGTCGACGGCGAGTACGTGACGGCGTCGTCGCCCACGTCGACCAAGTCGTACGAATCCAACTCCACGAGCACCAGCAAAGCCAGCCGAAGAATGAGCAAAGGGCCCGCCGTCCGGATACGGGAGCTTGCGCGAGCCGGCACCGGCCGATCGTAGACGACGACTGCCGCCATTGTCACGATGCCCCGACTCAGCACTCGTGGGGGGCGAGAATCGAAGCGACGCAGAGAATACGGAGGGAGATTGAAGATAGTGACCAATGCAGGCGGCCGACGAGGTTACACAACACGCGTCGATAGACGCCGTCTAATGGGCCGCATGCTTTCGGGGGCACAGCATCGTCGCTCGAGCTCTCCACGCGGCGAACATGCGAGGACTAAGCGGGCGAGACGCAGGGACTGATTTCACGACTTAACGCACAACATCTTCTTCTTCTTCTTCTTCCTCTTCACAGACACCATCATCCTTTCCAGTAGCACCACACGGCGCCTTTGGGGTTCTTTGTTCCGCCATTCATGTTCATACGCTCATTACATTCCCTTTTACCTTGTTCATGGTCCACGCGTTGCGTTTGGCATCCTCAAAGCATAAATTTTGCATACCAAAATACCCTATTTCTTCCCTTTTTTTTTAATTCAATGTCGGCATGATTGAGTCGTGTAGACTTGAATGTCTTGCGCGGAGCCTTTGTTAGTTCTTAGTCTATTTTGTCACGCATTTTGTCTTGCGAGCATCTGTGTAGAAGATGGGCTTCAGGCTATAGCGATAGATAAAAAAAACATATTCACAACACCTCATCGTGGAGTATCAGGCGTGGTGTATACGAGACTACTTGGTGCTATCGTGGTAGATCTAGCACTTAAGAGATGCAACCTAAGAGTGTTTACCACAGTCTACCACATACCTTGTGGTAGTGTAAAGCTAGATTGGTCCTTTTGACCTCTTATTGCACGTATAATTGACCAGCGGTGCTTTTACCTTTGACGCTGAGACGTGGATGAGCTCACGATCGCAACTGACCATCCAATTCCACCACCGAAGGCGCACTCCACTCCGAATTTGTCTTCACCCTTCGTTCCAGAAAGCCCGTTCATGTCTTCCTTCCTCCTTCCCCTACCAAACAACGAGGATAAACACAAGCAGCCTCTCGATCCCTGTCCTTTAGTTCCTTCACCCATTATCATCGTCAACAATACCCATACCAACACGCTCACACATTTCTAACACCCACACCCACACTCTATCAAGACAGCACACGCGTACTTGTCGGTAAATCAGAGCGTCCCTATCTTACCTACACATATCCCCTATTTTCCCGTCTGTAACGAGGATTCGAGGAGCAGCGCTTTCTTACCTATCCAACGCTACATCTGCGTATTACTACGAGCAAAGAGATATCAAATCAACGCGCTCTTGTCTAGTCCAACATCAGGCTCGCAGTTTTATATGAGCCATTGCACAGGAGGAGCCGCCAGTTGCGGCGACCCTAATACTGATATCCCTGCCATCCCACCTCCACAATCGCTAAAACCCGAGCAACTCCAACGAGCGGGAGAAGTGCGAGAGGCTCGAAAGCTAAAGAGAAGGGAGCAGCGCCTAAAGGTCAAGGCAGCGCTTCTTAAAAGGAAAGAGGAAGCGAAGAAACTCGGAGCCAAAGGGACGTTCAAGAAGGTCGCGAGACCCGGCATAGTTCGCATCCTTTGGATCAAAATTTCGGGATACAGAAAAAGCCGCATCTGAGTTTTATTCTGAATGTCTATCACGGCCGATCAGCCAGTACTGCGTCTGCCAGGCATATACGTCCACCCGGGGACATTCATTCCCCCTACAGCACGCGAACGGGACCCTGAGGCGTGGGAGCGATACCGCGACCGGCTCGTCCGTCTGTTGAGGAAGTGGAGAGACTTGAGGGAGGAGAGAAGAGCTTGATGGCAACATAGAGAAGTTGAAAACTGGTCCGATGAAAGCAATGGCACTGCGCCTATTATCACATATAAGATCTATGAGCAGAAGCGGAAAGAAGCCGATCCCGATCGGAACGCGACGGGCTCGCGTCGCTGCCCAGATGTGGGGTTCTGAACTTCGTCCCAGCATCGCTCACAACATCGCCTCAATGCTCGCCTACCACACCCGCACCGCCCTCGCAGCCATCTCGAGAGGACCTTACATCTGTCGATCCTGTCTGCGCCGTGGCAAAAGCTTGCCATTGGCCGTTGCACATAACCCTATTTCAATTCCAAACCGAACCTTCCAAACCGACGCTGAACCACCCCCAAACGATAATAACGACACCACATCCTTCCGCAAACTCCTCAAAGATGCCGCGAAGAAGAAGCGCAAAGCAGCCCGTGATGTCCCTCCCTCCTCCAAGCGCGCACAGAAGGGTAAGGATCCACGGCTAGAGAAGTGGGAATTAACTGTTGGTATCGAGGTGCACGCTGAGCTCAACACGGCCCGCAAGCTGTTCTCGCGTGCTGCCACCTCGAGCAGCGACACACCCAATACACATGTTGCTTTGTTTGATACGGCATTTCCGGGGAGTCAACCGCAGTTTCAGAGGGAGACGCTCATTCCGGCTCTGCGCGCCGCTCTCGCTTTGAATTGTGATATACAGCCAAAGAGCAGCTTCGATCGGAAACACTACTTTTATCAGGACCAGCCGTCAGGGTATCAGATCACCCAGTATTACGAACCCTTCGCTAGAGATGGCCATGTCACTCTATATCCCCACGACTTCCCCGCAGGAGTCTCTCCCGAAGACGGACCCGTCACCATCGGCATAAAGCAAGTCCAGATGGAACAGGATACTGCCAAAACCATACACGAACCTCCCTCTACTCACCTCCTCGACTTCAACCGCGTGTCTCACCCACTTATCGAGATCATAACCCTTCCTCAGATACACAACCCTACAACAGCCGCTGCATGTGTCCGAAAAATACAAACGATCCTCAAGACCGTGAACGCTGTCACAACGGGTATGGAAATGGGGGGGTTACGTGCAGACGTCAATGTCTCTGTCCGTGAACGGAGTGCGCCTTCAACAGAGCACGGCCATTCATACTCCGGTGTTACTGGTCTAGGCCAGAGGACTGAAATCAAGAACCTGGCAAGCATAAAAGCCGTCGAGGAAGCCATTGTTGCCGAGCGAGATCGTCAAATTGATTTACTGGAAAGCGGCGGCGTTGTTGAAGGCGAGACTCGTGGATGGACTCTCGGAAACACGACTACGAAACGACTGAGAGGCAAAGAGGGCGAGATTGACTACCGATACATGCCAGATCCCGATATTGCCCCGGTTATCGTTGGAAAGGTCCGTACAATCTGTGCTTCGACCGTGCTTTGCTAATTTCATCAAGGACGTTGTCGCACATCTCCGGAACACCTTGCCCATGTCGTCCGATGATTGCGTGAACATGCTCGTTGATGGTCAAGACTACAGACTCACATCCAAGGATGCTAGTACACTCCTAATTCTTGATGACGGCGATCGACTAGACTATTACTTTGATGTTGTTGAAAGCCTCAAAACAATATTCTCTGGGAACGCTGAAATTCTACCACGGGTCGGCAAAGTGGCTGGCAACTGGTAAGTTCAACTCTCAGAGCTGTCTTTCCACTGCTCTTCCTATCCCATGTCTGGTGCGCCTTCAGTAGCTGGTGAATTTGTTTGGCCCTTTACTAACATAAACCCAGGGTTCTTATGGAACTCGGCGGCCTCTTCAGAAACGAACAGTGGTCCGAATCCCGGGTTCCATCTAAGCAGCTCGCCTCAATCATAGTTCACCTACTAAACAAGCAAATTACCGGCCGAACCGCAAAGCTACTTCTCGCTAGGAAGTTTGAGGGCGACCCTAGCTCCGTGGAGCAAATCATCGCGAATGAAGATTTGATGTTGCGGCCTCTGTCCCGAGAAGAGTACATGGACTTGGCCCAAAAGCTAATTGAGGAAAAGCCGGACATGGTAAACGACATTGTGGAAAAGCAGCAACACCAGAAAGTGAAGTGGTTTGTAGGACGAATGATGAGTAAGGGCGCTGAAGGGACGGTGGAGCCGGGGACTGCAGAAGCAGTGCTAAGAGAATTGTTACAATTGCCTCCTATGGAACAGAAATAGACGAATACGAAGTGGAAGTGGTAAATATAACCAGTGGTGAACTATGGTACAGTTCACCATGAGTGACCATTCACCGCCGTCCCAAGCACACTTTGGGCAACTTTGAACGACCCGCTACACCGCCAACCTCCCAACCTCCCAAAACGCGATTGTTTCTGTTACTACGTTCTTCAATAGGTCCCTCTTTAATACTTTAGGCTTCTGCAAGAATTTCTGCCTACAGTGCCGTCTTTATTTGTCGAGCATGCGCTCACCTTCACTCCGTCGCCTCTAGCCGGAGATTCGAGATACTTCAGCGCATGGAGACCTTACAGTCTCTACCAAAAATATCAGCGCCCCGTTAGCCCTCCGCCTCCCTCCTCGCTCTAGGTTCCAGTATAATCGACTCCTCCACTCGCACGAGGTGCACCGCAGACGCGTCGGTAATTTTGCGTACAAGCAGGCGTTTCGTTACATGAGCAGAGATATGTCGCTCTCTGACGATGACATGAACGACCTTGATCTTTCTACGATGGATACCATGCTACTTCCCAACGAGCAAATAGATCAAATCGATAATTTCAGTCTCGATCTCAATCTGTCTATGCTGGACGCCGATGTCGCAGATACGCTACCGGACTATAGAACTTACTCGAAGACGTCACCGTTGGCGCGCAAGCAATGGCTCCAGGCGCAGGAAGCAAAATATGGGCCAATAAAGACTTGGGATATGAGGGTACTCGGGAGTTATGCGAGAGATATGGAGATCGGAAATAGGAACGAGAAGGAGAATGAGAGATCAAAAGGTTTCAGCGCATTGCTCTCTCCGATACCGCACTGTATCCGGCCCGCAACATACAAGCAGCATTGCGTTGACATCTACACGCCTGATGGATCAACACTTTCAAGTGGGGCGCTTGGTTCGGGTTCGGACTCTTACGAAGAGGATGGTGAGAGGTCATTGGAGATTGCCTTCGAGGCGAGACAGAAGAAAGCCCAAGATTTGGAACGGCCAAAGAACGACGACGACGGCGCTTCCTTGCCTCCGCTGTCTTCGTGGAGGAGGGAGATCAAACACGCACTGTCCAAACGCAGTGCTGATCGTGCCTCCTCGGAGCTGGCAACGGATAGTACTGGATCTAAGAGCGCTACGAGTAAGAAGGAGAACAGCGTGAAAAGGTTCTTGCACCGGTTTTCTTTGAAGAAGGGACCTTCAGACTCACCTTCCCCAGTTTCAACAGCGCCATCATCGACCGAGGTGGATGGAGCAGATGGTCGAAGCAAGCGTACGCAGCCGAATACGCCGAGGAAGGAACAACCTGCTTCGAGGCATGAACCCCAGAGCAACAGTTTGAGTAGAATACCGCATTCGATGTCGACTGGGACTCGACATGGGATTGGTTCGAATCGGGACGATTCTCTGCAAAGGGAAGGACAACGGCAACGCCATTTCTCATTCAACGATCTTTCTACATCGGTTCAAGCCGCCGCTCAGTCGCCTTCTAGCTCCACCAGCTCCACGAGCAGCTCCAGCCCGCAATACTGCGACCAGCCACGCGCCCGATCCCAGACCTACTCCGAACCAGAGGCCTCGCCCCGACCTCACGGCCGATCTCGAACTTATACTCCAACACGACCAAGCACACAGCTCCAGCCCGTTCCCTCGTCCTCGAAGCACCCCACGGTAGTACACAACCCACCCCCGCACTTCCGACCGCAGCGCCTTCCGCCTATGCCAACCGAAGTCCACGACCTGTTCGCGCAGATCGATCGCGATAACAGGGATGTGGAGGCTTATGTGCCGCTGCTGCCGTCTCAGTTGCCGCCTACGCCATCGCCGTCATTGGGTGAGAACGAGGGACAGGATCAGGAAGAGGGAGGGGATACGGTTGAAGGCGAAGGAGAGGATGACGAGTTGCAAAAGATGAATGATCTGAGACGGGCGTGCGCAGCGAGACTGGATCTTGTGGCAAGGGAAGCGGCGGTGCAGGCGAGGGAGCAGATTCGAAGGGAGAGGCAGCGGGGGAGGAAGAGGGAGGTTGATAGTCGGGGTTCTGTTGATGAAGAAGAGGTAGCGCGGAGTGCGGAGCAGGATGGGGAGCAGGAGGTAGAGTTCAAGGAGAAGGAGAGGATTGATTCACAGTCTGAGGCCAGGGCCCACGAACCAGAGGCGTTGGCAAACGGAGGACAGGAAGAAGGGCAGCAGCCAGAGTCCAAGGAACATAACCAGCAACAGTCCGAGATCTCGCCCTCTCTCTCCTCCTCCCACCATCCTCCTCCCACCTCCAGCAATCCAAACAGCCCAACCCCCCGTCTCACCCCCTCTCCACCACCACCCACCACCGCTCGCACCTCGCCCAAATGCAACACCGCCACCAACACCCCCTCAAAGATCCCCATCCCAAGCCCATACCCCCGCTCACCCTCCCACTCCATCTCCCCACCGCGTCCCACCAAGACGCCCACGCAGCACCTCGCCAGAACCCAAAGCAGGCCCACCACGCCTCCGAAAGACGACGCACAGGCGAACCGGCAGGGCACAGGGTGGGTATCAGAGCGCGTGAACAGGATCGACGCCATGTCGCCGTCGCCGTCGCCGAGTCTGATCCCGGTCCCGACGAGGAGCAAGTCTTCGCGGTCGAGAGTGGCGGAGCGGGGCGCCGTGATGAAGAAGGAAGACTAAGCTGAGCCGGAGGGAAGAGGGCGCGGTCGCTTTTGCTTTGGGGTGTACGGCTCCCTTCGAGGGTTATACATACATACCAGGCAGGGGGTGCATACTCTGGCAGTGGGAATGCAAAGGTTCTGGTGGTAGTTTCCATGGGACTTGGGACGATCTTTTCTTGGGAGTGCGGCTCTAGCTTTCTGCTTGAGACGGTCCTGCGCGGTCAATGTTGCGCTTGGAGGGCATGGCTTTGGTCAATTTGATGGGGGGTTTTGAATGTAGTCGGCACATGGGTTTGCTGCTTGGGTCGATATGCAGACATGCAATTCTAGTCAAAATGCCATTTTCCAAATCTTCTTTTCTAGTATCACCTGTCGTGAGCTTTGAGAGTTCACCTACAATTTCACTCCATTAGTCCGTGATAGGAGAGGGACGTGGACAAAAGGACGAATCTTGCAAGCAATTGTGAGTGCATTGATTGTGGATAACCCCCCTAATCTCGTCGCTCTACATATAAGATTCGTTATGCGCCTGAGCCGCTATGCAATACAAGCCTCACCCTCCATGGTCAAAAGTTTCATTAATTCCAATATGGCGTCCGCAATCCCACAAAAGTTGACGCCGTAGAAGCCAGACCATCGGAATCGTCTCTCTTTCTCTGCCCCGCAAGCTATCCGCTCGTTAGCAATGTCCATGAAGATGGAGAGTATAGCGCTCCGCAGGTACTCTATTGGACTGTCACATACCTCCAACTGGATGTGCCTGTGGACATGGACAAGCCAATCCACATAGCTCTGTGCCTCATTGTTGCGATCCTCGTACAATAGTCTAGCAAACTCGTATTCCGCGCCATCCAGGCCTTGTCGCGCAAGCTGCAGCGTCAGAGCCTTGGATCCCCTGTTGCTTTCCAGATATTGGAGAATGTTTCGTACTTGTGCACTCAGATGCGTCTCAAGGACTGGCAGAGTCGATTGAAAAGCGTCCAAGCCTTTGAGACTGTTGTGTCCCTCGCCGAATAGATCTTCGAGAAGATTCGGGGACACAGACGCGTGTAGCCAAAGTAGACAGGTCTGGCCGTTGTCCACTAGGTAGGCGCCGCCTTCTTCAACCTTTGAGAAGGATGCCCGGACGCTTTCCGGCATCCTCAAGTAACCGTTATCATTGGCAAAGCCATCCTTCTCGTCAAGGCTATGTATCGCAATAATCCGAGGGTAAAGATATAGTGACAATTCCAGTGGGCCCATAGCTTTGATCATCCTCATATCATGAACTCTCCGGTCAGTTGGCTCCTTTCCACCCTTGAACGCTCTCGACTTGATCAAGCCAAGAATATACATGCTGAACTCCTTGAGGTTTTCGGGGAGAACGAGCTGGCCGGGAGGGTTGTTGCCTGTGAAATTCCTCCGGTATCCGGCAAGAATGTCTACCGTCTTCTCTGTCAACGCCCCTCGGATTTCCTTGAGGCTTTTTTCTGACATTCGAGCGGCGGCTTCTTTGGCGATGATATTCACCACTGCATCCTGATCGACAAACTTCATCGCTTCGGCGGCTCCTTCGCTGACACTAGCAACGATGTTGCTGCACCTTACCCTCCGTTCACCGCCGGCTGTTGTGTAGAGAAGGGCACTCTGGAAATGAGCGTCGAGTTTTGGATCAAGCTTACCGTCGTAGCTGAACATCACGCCAATAGCTTTGTCGGCATCAATGACACCGAACTCGAGATCAGCCCCGAACGTGTGATGATAGAAGTTCCCGTGGTACGCGGAGACTTGTAGACCGTTTGAACATCGGACTTTCATAAGTGCTTGATAGCCAGTTTCTCTGGTAACTGTGTGTTTAATCTCTTTCGACAGTTTGAGAGTATCCCTCGGGGAATGGAAGTTGGGATAGTAGAAAATCTCGCCGCCTGTCGTGGCAGAAACATGACCTATGCGAAATTGAGATTAAGGTCATTGGGTGGTGGCTCTGAGTACTGAGCAGATTAGCTTACCGATTGTAGCGATATCTAGATAGCCTCCACTTGGCGCTGCCATGAAGAAGTCGATTCCGATTCCGCTCTCAACCATCTTCTGAGCAACCTTCCGGTAACCAGGGTGCTCTGTCGTGAGGAGCTTCTTTTCGGCATCATTGTTATGCATATTGCCATCATCTCGTAAGAACAAACGTCCCGGTCCCCAGGTAGGCAGAGCAGTGAGTGAGCATACGATCTTGCCTCCTGTAGCCGTAAGTGCCGATAGAGCCGAATTCAAGGTGGACAGGAGAGCGGGTTCGGGATTTTTGAACTCCGAAAACATATTTGGGAGTTGTGTGAGTAGTGAGGTAATGACGGCTTTGGACTCTTCGGGATCAACGAAAAGGCCTTCCTGTAGTGGAACGAAAGGGTCCTCGATGTCTGTCATTACCATCATCTGGGCTGATTCCAGGTTCGCGCTCAAATTGTAGTAGTGGATCTCCTTGTCGAATGTCACAATACCAACCTTGGAGCCCGGGGGAAGTCTCCGCTGGGCGCTGTCACCTTCTTCTGTTTCGTCCTGGTCTCCACCGCCATAGAGGGCACTTATGATGCCTTCACAAAATCCATCTAGGAATCCACGGTTGACGGCTTCGGCGGTGACATCGATCAAGAACAGCCACCTGAGCCCCACCGGCTCTTTAGACCAATACTCCTTGGGAACCATGAAATCGACAGTCCCAAGGGTAAGTTCTGGCCGCTGCAGCCTATCTACCCTCACACCAGACGGGTCTGTAGGTGCGAAGTACTCCGAGGGAACATCGTTAGGGAAAGTACACATATTACATATGAACTTGTTGCCGCCAGACTTGAAAGTCATGAAGGGATTGATGTACGCTCGACATCTCCGACACCTGGGTGGTCCGATTTCGCCAAAGTCAAGCACCGGTATGGGCTGTTCTCCATCTTGCAATGGAGCCAATGGCTGAAGAACTAAGCCCAGAGGCAAAGCTGTTGTGGCGAGCGCATCGGCAGAAGCAGGGATGTTGTTGAGGGTCAGTCTCGCAAATTTCGGCGAGGAATTTCCCTGGTCGAACGCTACAAAGGGAACCAGGGCAGGAGGAGGCAAGTGATGTTCCATAGTCGGATAGACATGCTCCAGGTAGTATTGCGCAGGGGTGTCTCGGGATCTAGGAACGCTCGGAATGTGCTCAGGATCCACGCGACCTTGTTGTGTTGACGCAGCAGATCCCGCTTGAGGTGTCCCGACTCGAGCTGCATGCTGCGCATTAGTAGCTGGAGCTGCTGGACTAAATGTAGGCGTTGCGGCAGGGAATTGGCTCATCGCTGGGGTGATCTGCGGTTGCGGCCACCCTGGCGAGGTCTGGTCCAAGAACTGAGAGGGCGTCCCATTCTGAGGCATGCCATTGAAAGCCTGCGAGCTTCCTGGAGCCTCGAGATTGTGAAATGCATGCCGATGCTTCTTCTTGTTCTGTCTGGGTTGTGCCGCTACATCTACACCTAATCCCACCCCTCCCATCTGAGTCGTCAGGTTGTTCATGTCGTGTCCAGTCTGAAATCCGGGCGAGGGCTGCGGCGGGAAGTAGCCTTGTTCTTGAGCT
This sequence comes from Melanomma pulvis-pyrius CBS 109.77, assembly GCA_010093585.1. Classification (NCBI taxonomy): domain Eukaryota; kingdom Fungi; phylum Ascomycota; class Dothideomycetes; order Pleosporales; family Melanommataceae; genus Melanomma; species Melanomma pulvis-pyrius. Next base: position 127,637 of record MU001745.1, on the reverse strand, counting down.
GGCGGGAAGTTTTGGTTCGATGGGCTCATGTACTGGTTGGGGGTTTGGCCGGACGCCGAAGCACCTGTCTGTTGATAACCGCCAGGACTGGCTGCGACGGGAGGGCGAAATTTGTTAGGCTCGTCCTTTCGCACTGGGGCATTGGGCTTTGGCGTGCCCTGCCCCATGGCGTGGTACATGCTGAATTCCGACATGATTGCGGCGCGGGGGTGTCGCGATCGACGGCGGGCGAGGACGGAGAAAAGTCGCGCAGTCACGCGGTCACTCTCGATGTGAGAGTACAGCGAGGCGCGGATTGGTATTTGAGAACACCATATCACGGAGGGAGGTGTGGTGCAGGTGGATTTGGCGACGAGAAGGCCGGCGTAATGAAGGTGCACGAGCTTGTAATGATTGATATGCCCAGGTGGCATTTCGAGGAATTTCGGGGGCCCGTGCGGCCCCGCGGTCCTGCTCACCTCGCCTCAAGCTTTCGCATGGCAATCACATGCTCTCGAATGCTTCCAATTAGAGGTTGCATTTAATTTTACTTACATTCGATCAAAGACCCGAATACGCTAGAAACTGTCTGTCGGCTCATCGTGCAAAAGTCCAAAAGTATCATTGAACCTCTCGGTGTATATCCTTGGAGCTGTAAGATGTACCTTGACATCTACCTCTAGAAACGAGAGGCCAGTACGAATATTACACAGGCGTTCACAAATCACTACCTGGGTAATATGGCATGGCGGGGTAGAACAGAATATGGGGGTTCGAATAGTATAATAACGCAAGTCAGATTATTTTATGACTCTAATAAAGTAGACGTGTGTATGTAAAGTGAAGCCTAACATCGCTGATGATGTAGAATATGTATTCATGAGTTACTCGACGACGGTGCCAATTCCATAACAACAGGTAGGAGCAAAAGGAGGCATCATAGAGACGGGACTGGCGTGTCTCATAAACAGGCGGAGAGAGTCATTGCACGCCTTACAGCTTTACAAGACCTGTCAGAATCCCAAGCGAACACAGCAGCATTTGTCTCAATATACCTGAGCTGCGTATTGAAGCTGTCCGCGGATGCCTCCAAACTCCACATGTTTGCCCTAAGACAGCCATAATTGCAACGATATGGGTCAAATCGAACACAAGTATAGCCTCGGATCGCGGCATTCCCTCGCTCGAGCGGCTTGATGCGGGATTCTTGTTCAGATAGCATCTTCTCTCCCTACTCCAGCTTGTCAAGGTGCGCCAGCCGAGTCAGCACAACTTGTTTACTCGTCTCTTCAATTTCTCCCGCAAGGAAGACCTCGTCGAGTATAGCGTACACCTATAACTCCAAGTCAGCCTCCCTTTCCATTAAACTCCACATCCTTGTAGCACGCACCTTGTAAAAATTAAACACCAAATCCAGCTCGCACACATTTCCGAAGAAGGCGTCCAAGACTTCTACAAAGAAATGTATTGCCTCTAGATAGGCCAATTCATTATCGTTCGTATCGACACATGCACAAAAGAACAGTCCCGCATATCGACGGTACACGATCTTGGACATGTTTCGAAACTCGACAAAGTTAGACTGGTGCTTTTGATCTCGGGGGGCGATGAGGCGATGGACCTGCATATCGGTTGGTTAAATAGGATCTCCAATTATTGCAGCATGCCATGTGGGAATATGCTAGTGTACGGTGGGACGCTCGGGGCGTGGTTCTGGATCTTCGGATGGGGAAGGAGGTGTGGAGGGGTGCTTCGTGGCGGTGGGTTGTGCAGAGGATCTGTGGAGTATGGATGTGGACCTACCTCCCCCTTCAGTTTAACTTTCTCTTCGTCCTAGGGTCCAATTAACATGTGATTCGGTGAGTGGATGCTTGCAGCGAGCGAGCGAGAAGGGGGTGTGACTTACGCTGTATGGCGCATACCATTTCGCTAACCGGGTCTTTCCTCTACGAACAACAGCTGTTAGCTCGAGGTCGGACGGATGTGCCCGCAGGAGGCTGACGGCAGCGAGACACAGAACACATACTGGCGATTCTGGATGAGAATAAATGAGAGGACCATCGTGCTGGATGCCCTGTGGGAGGGTGCGGCAAGGCGCGCAGGCTGTATATGTGAGTGACGGGAGGTTGCGCACTGCGTTTACGACGTTTACCACGAGCCTTGGCGGTTAACAACTAAGCCTTTAGTAGTAAGGGCCGTGCGCACCATGAACACCGGCCCACATTTAGCCGGTCACTAAAAACAGTGTGAATGTCTCGCCAGAACCAGAAGCCGGCTCAAAAATAGTAGAGTTTGGCTGCTGATGTCTTGCAAGCTGTCGTGCCACCGCCTCACGAGTCCTGCACATGGCATCAGGGCTATTGACGCAGGAGATCACAAGCCACGTCAATTCGAAACAGCTGGGCACCTCAAATTGACTTCCACAAGCGAGCTCCTGTTGATCATTCAGACCTCGAACACATCTATAACGAGGAAAGCTAGAACCAGATCGCCAACCTGCGTCGAAACAATAAGATACCCCTGCCCCCTTCACACCATCTCGCCATGTTCTCGCCGATACTGGTAAAAGATTTCCCTACTGTCTTTCGGAGGCGCCGGTGGGCCAAACCTTCCCTGCACGTAACGATCGTATGTAATTTCCTCAAGAGGGGAATGCACTGGCCGAGGCGATTCAAGCGTGTCGAATTCCCATTCCGGTATCTCAACCATTTGCGGTGTGGAGATGTCGACGTTTCGTGGGCTGGTACTACGCGTGAAACGGAGCGAGCTGCTAACCCTAGAAAGGACCGAGTCGATCACCGAGTCAACCCGTTCCTTGCCGTCGGGATAAATATAGACAATAGGAACGCTAGGGTACTGCGAAACAAAGCGTTGTAGGTAAGGAAACGAGGCGGCGACGAGGGAGAGTTGGCACTCCAGTTGAGACCAAACGAAGACATTGAAGCCGTTCCCTATCGAATTGTTAGCATCATGATACCGACCACAGTGACCAGGTGTGCTGAATGGCTTACATGTAGCATCACCATTAGAACTATCTGCTAGACGGGAGAGAAAGAATGTTCGTGTAATTCCAACCCCTAGCACACTGTTGAAGTTAGCATTTTCTATACAGCAGGGTTAAACAACGAACCATATGCCTATGATAAAAGCCACGCGTAGTCCGATCCTTTGAAATTTCGACATGGGGAGATTCCGCAGGGTCAGCACAGGAATCATTGTTGAGTAGAGGGTCGAAAACGAGCCCAGTGAGCCTTGTAAGGGGTAGTATATGTGCTGACTAGCGCAGGTCTTTTTAATCGGGCTGCTCGGCTCAAGTACTCTCCAGTATGCTGCTGTTGGGTGACACAGCAGTATCTGTGCTAATAGACATGCTACGGAGTAGCCTACCGTAAAGGCCATGAACACGTAGATAATCCGCCTCAGTACCCGTGTACATGGAGGCTCCAATCTGTAGAAGAAGCACAGTATCGAAATCTTTGTGAAGCAAGTGCTGAGGATGAATGCTCCCTCACTAAGCCATTCCACCTATAAGCTGGTCAATTGACACGTCGCTGAAGAGTAAAAAGATTTACCAGAGCTGCCCGACCATACAGGGCATCAGGGACATCCCATATGTGTCTGTCAAACCCATATTTCATAGATCCTATATAATCCTGTCAGTGGATTTTCTAATACACTTACTTTGGGGGAATCACCTGTCACTGATAATGCTGTGAATAAGGTGGCAAACCCCTATATTTCAGTCAGTATACTCCATATTTCACCTCTGAGATTGAATCTCATATCGAGTGAAAATCTACAGGGCTCAGTCGATCCCTTTGCCTTCTGGCTGAGATGGCATAAGCAACTCGGATGCAGTGCCCTATTGTAGATGACGACAGACAGGACGAAGCTCTTCTGAGGAAACATGACATACCCAAGCTAGACATATGAATCCATCATCTATTCCATATCCATTCGTGCTCTTTCTTATCTGAGACCAGAGACGAGCGCATAAAATTGTAGTCGCGACGATAGCAAGTATTGTGCTGAACTCCAAATACCAGCCTCGCGCAACAGGGTCGATGTAATTAGGCTTCGGCCATTGCGAGACGATATCAATGGAAAGATTGGGGAAATCGCCTGCCATTGTATGCAACAATGAAAACAAAAGAAGAAGGAAAACGCCAACCTGTAAAGCAGTCGTACGGCTAAACATAGGGCAGTGATCTTTTAAACTCGTAATTGAACGATGGCTGGAGATCCAGACCTGAATAGAGCAATCGAAATAATATAGGCTTTGACGTATCAACCGTGCCAACCTTTTATTTCACAGGCGGACATACTAGGGACCATGCATTCGAGACTGTCGATCCTCGTCTGGTAGGGAAGGGTGAACGCCACCTTGTCAGGGTTATGGTTGGCCAGTTCGAATAATCTGGTCCAGTGCCATTCACCAAGCGTGTCCTGGATAAAACCGAGTAATATAGCCGCTTTGGTGTGGTAGTCCCGCTGTTCATTTAAGGTTAGGTCCGTGTCAGCCTGCGTTGCGCAATGGCATCTGCAAACCCCATATGCAGACAAGAGACTTATATTGTTTTGGCTTTTAGAGAGCTGTGCACGAGACAAAAGGTCCGGCAGTGAGGGCTGTGCTCTATCCAAGCAATTTTAAGATTACGAAACAAGCGTCAAGCGTCGAAATGAAGTTCCCAAGCAAGTATGAAAATGAAAGAGTGTAGAAAATAGTGTGACACAGTCATGGACAACTATGATGAGACCTTTGAACTCGAAATTTACCTGCTCATATACAGAAGATTCAATTTTGAGAGCCAAAGAATGCAGGAGAGCCAGGGACACGAACCAAGCAGGGAGGCTCGTGGCAATGCATGGAGATGTCATATGACCAGTGAAATCTCTCCCCAAAGGGGCTGAAGAGACGGAGAGTAACAGGGCTGATCGACCGAACACGGAAACCTCATGCTACTTTGCAACTCACCTGAGAACGTCTACGCGTATTTGCTTCATACTATCCTTGTTGACAGGTCAGCAATATCAGATGAAGCTCGGGTGCTATTGAATCCGTAGATTCCCTCGACCAGATATTCGGAGAGCGGGATATTGTCTGGTCTGGTCTGTATGACCAATAGTGAAGATATGTGCTGGCGCGGCCAATGACTCGTATTTCAAGGCGGCCATGTACAGGTAAAACCAAGTAAGTTCCGCCAATGAATGGAACGGAAGTTGAAGAGATATTAGACTGGCGGTGAGCGTACATTGCGGACTCTTGCTGCATGCCGAAAGTGACATGGATGGCTGGTCCGGTAGAGCCGTATTGAAAAGGGTTTGCGCCGCCAAGATGTGGAGAAGATGTACGTTTGAACTGGCGAATTTACCCATCCTGTTGGATTCACGCAAACCTAGGCCGGACTCCGACAGACACGCCCACCGATATTCGAGGAGCAGCATAGGCTTCCCATGGATCTCAGCGGTCCTGATATGGGGGACAAGGTCGAGGTTGTAGAAGTGCATTGAGAACTAGAGGTGCAGTTCGGAGAATCATGTTAAAAGAAGGTGTGGTCAAAGTTGACCTTGCGTGGTGACACAAAATCTTGATCGACGGTAGCGAGGGGAAGTGAACACTAGCCAGGGGTGGGTCGGCCCATTCGCGGAAAGAACGAGGGCTTCTGCAGGTGTTGTCGCAGGACGCGGAAACAGGCACCCACGACTCAGGAGGTTGGTTCAAGGTTGTGAAGCTTTCCCCGCATATTTGGCAGTAACGCTATACCTGGCTCGGACGCCCGTGCCCAAAAAGATCATCGTGAACGGAAACAGGTTCACATTCCACCTTCAGGTCCACTGGGAGATATAGAAAGGCTTAATAGGGCTTAGGTGTCTATCTTCTCTATCACTAGGATGGCTTCAGTCACAAAGTGTTCTATTGTAGGAGCCAATATGTAGTATACTTCATTGCCACAATGTCCGACGAACTTGTTAAGCAATGTCAGGCTGTGGGCAAAATGATCAACCTAGCCATACTAAAATACATTGTATTTGTTAGAGGGACTTGTCCACTAGATCGTGGAGCATTTTCTTGGTGATGCTAGTGTGGAGCATTTATTATGGGTTCAACGAAGAACCGGCCAAAGCGGATGCTGGAAACAAAAGTGTGGGGAACCATATTTTACCTGGTACACATTTTCTTTTCGTCTCATTGCAGATGACATATATTGCATCGGGTCATGAGTGGGCCGGATCATGCGCCGTCCGACCAGAACGGACAGCTTTTCAACCCTGTGAAACTGCCCCCAATCCATGCCGAGTACTTCTGAGATATGTCGGTACTTGGAAAGAGACCGCACAGGACAAATCCAATATTTTGGCCATCGGACACCCCGGGAGTACATGACTTAGATCAAGAAACCAGAGGGTTTGCAGGGCATATGCGTCTTACTATAAGTTACGACCAATACTTATCCCAAGATTGCGGCTTTCCGGATATCGAGATGGAAGATACCCTGCAAATACAAAGCATATCTCATGCATTAATACTCCACATTTCTTGGCCAGTTCAGAAAGTCGCAGCAAAACGTTGTTGTCACCTGGAGGATTCCACCATCCCAATTATAACTTAGCCAATACGGAGGCCATTTTTATCATCTTCAAGGGTGAAAAAAATCACGCGCAGCCTTCTCTTATAATATCCGTTCCTCTACTCTGTGGGGCAAAGCCTATCCCTGTGATTATACGTGACGGAGGGGAAAGTACGGCTAATTTGTTGCGCAATCGAGTCTTGTGCGACATGAACAGCCCGGTCGTGTAACGTCGGAGGATTCGAGCCGCTCGGAACGATCGTGGCGTGCGGGTCCTAGATAATGTTGTGTTACCGGACTGTACGTTAGCAAGACCGAAAATTTGGGTAGAAAGTAAACATGCTTCTGATGTTGTAGGCATATTTCCACGGGAGCCATAAGATCTGGTAAGGGAATATTCTTGCTTCCATTTTCTCGTCCCGTGCTTTGGCCCAGAACGAAATCTGTCAACGCCCGCTCCAGAGGTGGTTTAGCATGCAGGCGGGTGGCAAGGATCAGAGGGTTGACCAATCCAGGATTGTCCTCAACTTTCCCTCAATCGAATGCCCATCGGTTCCATTATGAATATGCCTCCCATGGATTCAAGTCCGTAGAATGGCCATATACCTGGACAGCTGGTGCCGTGTCCTTGGTGCTATTCCGGGTTTGCCATCGATGAATTTATGTCCACGTGCAACGGGAATCGCCCCACCATGGGGATTGACTCGCCGTCCCGAAAAAGAAATTCAGAAGTTGGATGGTACAGTTACACAATTTCGATCATAGAAAAAGGATCCACCAAGTACTACTACGTGCTGCTGTAGCTGCCAGCAATACCTTGCTTTAGAAACCTGAGTGCCCGCTTGAAGGTGACGGAATGGGTCACGTTAGCTGAGCTATGTGCTCTGGGACAAGAAGATTTTCGCCGTCGGCAACGTAAAATTGAATTTCCAGGCCGAAGGATGAGTCTTCGAAATCTCTGGTGGTAGTGAGCTCGAATGTCGCATGTTGTTGTTAGACTGCGATGGCGGGCTAGGAGGAAATGTGAGGCGAAAGGTAGATAGACAGAATAAAGTCGTGACGCAAAGAGAAATGTAAAGCTGAAAGCTAATAACCAATGCTTGACCAGCTCGTTCCAAGAATTGTCTTATACTAGGGACTAGGGTAGACAAAAAGAAGCTGTCATGGTTCCGAGACCGGACGCACAACCGGTCGCCCGCCGGCTACAGGCGTTAAAGTAACGTTTCGAGATTGCGCAAAGTTTTCGCAGCGGACGATAGACAAGCAAATATCCCACATGGGAAACGGTGGTGCGTGGATAATACGAAGCCCTAGCGATAACGTGATTGGGTTGGTGAGTCGGCTTGACTGGAAAATTTGCCTCCCCACGCTCTTGTAAACACAGCTGACAACTCCACGACCAGGACCCGCACTCCGCATCCCACAACAGGATGTGAGCTCACCTGCTTTCGTGTCAGTCCCGCCCTGCAGCGCGGGGAGGCTCGCGGAAGCCACTCTGACCTGCAGATTTCTCCAGCCCTATTCGCGCACTAGCGACGGCACGCGGCCCAAGCTTTCTCGAAGATGTAGGGAGAGCGCCCTCGTTCGTCCACACAAGAGATGAAAACAGTGAAGATTAGACTAGGCTGCCCCCCATTCCAGTGGTAGCAGAAGCAACACAACGAGGCTATGGGCTGGCTTTTGCTTCTGGAACTTTGTCGACCACAGCAGGTCAGGATTCCCTGCATTCTAGCTGCATGAGTTCGTACGACGCCGGTGGGGGACGAAAGACATGATTTCATTTGCCCTACGCCGGGTCAGGGAGACTGGATGGTTTGCGCTGCGAGCGGTGGGCAGCCGAGGCGGATATAGGCGAAGTCTCGCGACGATACCCACGAGGTGGTTCGACAGTCTCCCTTCGGTCTAAGGGCCGTGACTGAAGCTCTGCGCCAAGTCTCGAGTATCTGTCACGTCGCCGACCCGCCAGGTGCGCCAACAACGGGATCCGGCTCCTGCCACCCAGGGGACAGAGGCTGTCCGAGGGCTGCGATGGACGTCCCGAAGCTGCCGGTGGCCCAGCCGAACGCGTACCGTGGCTCGACGAGCACACGAGCTCACGAGCTGCAGTTTGAGCTCTGCTGGGGCCTTCCTCGCGCTCAAGGGCCCAGGCACAACCAGGCGCCCGGGAGCCTCGTCGGCTGGCGGAGTCGTGGGGCTCGATGGGGAGCAGTCGGAGGTGGCGAGGTCGCTGTGGTGGCTCTTATCTCTCTCCCATGGGACGTGAGTTCGCATAGAAGGGCGTTGCTTGGCGCGACACACGCGATCGGGTCAGACAAGAGGCGTGAGGCGGCCGAGGACTCAGCCGTCAGCGGCCGGCCAATCAGCGCGCGCACAACCCTTATCAGCAAGCAATCTGTTAGCAGTAGGCGTTGCCAACACCCCACGGCTTGGCAGCCCGACCTCAGATGCGAAACTCGACTGTACACTGCCAGCAGTCGACTTCCATGTCGTCGCCACGGCCGCACGACGCGGTGCGAGGGCGGCCCTCCTCATGCCCACTGCGCTCGGCAGACGACGCGGCCGCCCAGCACACGGATCCCAACTCCAGAAGGCCGCAAACCCGCCGTATGCCCAATCACCACGGCCGGCCGTTCGCAGCGCTGGCCGACAGCGAGCATGTGAAGACTAAGCTTCTCAAGCTCCCCCCGGCCCAATGCAGAGTGACGCCAGCCTGGCTGTTCCGATGGGAAAAGCAACAAAGCTTCCGATCTGACGCGAACCCCACGACGGCGGCTGTGGGACATGGCGCCTCGTTAATTTTGCCTCGAGCGCCGCGGGTGGACCAGGGCAGATAAGGATCGCGCCCGAATGCTGTTCACTTTCATCCATAAAAGACCCCCGTCGGAGCTACCGTGAAGATCATTAGGGGCCCGACTTCTCCCTAGCCAATTCTTATATCACTGGAGCGTATCCAGCTTCTTTCCCCTTCTCTCGTTCCTTACCACGCCTTGTTCTCAACCACTTCACACCCACGATCCTTTGACTTTCATATACCCTTTGTAATCTCCACGCCTCATACGCGACCCAGTCTTCTCACGAGCCATGTCGTACTCGTGGGTTGGCCCACCCACGCCCTTCAATGGCACCAATTCAGAGCTCGGTGGTGACTCCAGTACGTATTTCTCGTCTATGCGGTGCCCGCTTTGAATTGCCCTGCATCACACTGGAACAGCCAACTGACTGGTTCTTCAACAGATGTCGAGAACCTGAACCAATGGTACTCCTCTGGAGATCAGGCATACATCATCATTGCTTCGGCAATGGTGTTGGTCATGGTGCCGGGTCTGGGATTCCTCTACTCTGGACTTGCGCGACGGAAGTCGGCCCTCTCTCTGATTTGGGCCTGCATGTTCTCCGCCTCCGTCATCACCTTCCAATGGTACTTCTGGGGCTATTCGCTGGCCTTCAGCCAGTATGCCACCAACGGCTTCATCGGCGACCTTAAGAAGTTTGGCCTCATGAAGACATTGGGCGCTCCTAGTCCTGGAAGTCCCTTAATTCCCGATCTGCTCTACGCCTTTTACCAGGTACGTCTAGGGTTTTCCAAATGGTTCGATTTCCCGCTAACGCAATCCACAGATGCAGTTCTGCTCCGTTACCGCCGCCATCGTTGTCGGAGCCGTCGCTGAGCGCGGTCGCCTGATCCCCATGATGGTCTTCATCTTCTTCTGGGCTACAATTGTCTACTGCCCCGTGGCATGCTGGGTGTGGAATATCAATGGCTGGGCCTTCAAGTGGGGTGTTCTCGACTATGCTGGTGGAGGTCCCGTCGAAATCGTATCCGGAATGTCCGCACTCGCATACTCGATGATTCTCGGACGCCGTCAGGAAAAGATGATGCTGAACTTCCGCCCGCACAATGTCTCTCTCATCACCCTCGGCACGGTCCTTCTGTGGTTCGGATGGTTGGGATTCAACGGTGGATCTGCTTTCGGTGCCAATCTCCGCGCGACTGTCGCTTGTTGGAACTCGAACTTGACTGCCATGTTCGCCGCTGCCACCTGGGTGCTACTCGATTGGCGTCTTGCTCGCAAGTGGTCGATGGTCGGCTGGTGCTCAGGCTGCATTTCAGGCCTTGTTGCTGCCACTCCTGCCTCCGGTTTCATTCCCCCATGGGCCAGCGTTATCCTTGGAATCGTTACCGGAATCGTATGCAATTTTGCCACCAAGAGTACGTTTTACGATTGTTTTCCCGCATTTTTTGTCACAAACTAATTATCAAACAGTCAAGTTCTGGATCAAGATTGATGATGCCCTCGACGTGTTCGCTGAGCACGGTGTCGCCGGCATGATTGGTCTCTTATTCAACGGCATCTTCGGAGCTAGCTACATCATTGGCCTTGATGGTGTCAACACTGGACTTTTCGCGGGTGGCTGGATCAAGCACAACTACAAGCAGCTGTACATGCAGTTTGCTTACGTCGTTGCCTGCACCGCCTACGCTTTCGTTGTTAGTGCTCTGCTCGCTTTCATCATCAACAAGATCCCCGGTCTACACCTCCGCGCATCCGAAGAGGCGGAACTTCTCGGCATGGACGATGACCAGCTTGGCGAATTCGCCTACGATTACGTTGAGGTTCGCCGTGACTATCTTGCTTGGACTCCGGCCAAGAACGAGCCCACACCCACTGAGCATGCCATTCCCCAGGGCGAACGCCATGGAATAATGCAGCACAGTCAGATGTTGGAGGGCAAGGAGCCTAGCGAGGGCAGCTCCGACGGCCATGCTCACACTGGAATTGCGGGAGATCGTCATGCTGTCGCCATGAACGAGAAGCCCGAACTGCAGTCGTAAAAGCCTAGATTGTTTCATACAATCTGATTTTTTGGTTCTGGAGTCTTAGTGTGCATTTAAGGAGTTTGAGATACCATCAACCGTCACTGTCATTTACGACAGGACGAAAGCAGTAGCGGACTGCTTCGACGGCTAGATTTTGGAGTTACACGCACAAAGTGCTTAGAGATAGTCGTGTCTCGCTACACTTCGTAGAGCTGGCTTCCACACTACTTCCTAATTTCCTTTCTTTCTGTATCTGTACATACACCATTCAAGAATGATATCTCAAACTTGCAAATACGCACTCTTGGTGACTTTGTCTTCAGCTTGTGATGTGGATACGAGCTCGGGCGTATGCAAGAATGGCCTTCACAGTCAACTTTGGCTACAACGTCACCAATCCAAGACAGTGGCTTGCAAGAACCAAAACTCTCCCTTATCTGCCAAGCGATATTTGGCCTGAATATGCAGATGCCAAGGTCACATCATTCTTATCTGCATCCTTCAAGCATCAACACTTACCCGTCCCTTGACGAGACGAGACGATCATGACACCACGTACCCCAGGTTTCGAGTAGATATAGTTAGGTCCGAGATCCTATGATTCATGAATTACGACACGCACCGCAGCTGTAGCGTGCCTTCAGTCAGCACGCTCGTCTCTTTTGTGAACCTCACTCGGTGGACAACTCATCGCGCCTTCCTTCGTTATCTCAAATACCGGCACGCACGCGACCTCTGCCGCCCGAGATTCATAGGCTAGACCTTCAATACAGCCCCTCAATGTGCACAGCCTACCTCGCTACCTATTATTGCCAGATCGGGGCACCGGTCCATATCACTGGCTGATTTGACTCCGCGGCCACTACCCCATGCCAAGTAGTCAGCTTTTCACTGCCTGCCTCCCGCATTCGCTTAAAAATGGGTTCAAAAGAATGGTGTATCAGTGTCACGGGCCGTGGAAATGAATTAGCGCACGAGAGCCGAGACTTGGGTCGCATGGGAAAAAGTGGAGATGAGGATGAGGGTTGAGGGCAGGCTTATCATCTCCCTGTCTAGAATAGGGAGAGCTAGGCGGTTATGTCCGCCTCTAGCATCTGGTCCGATGAGAGTGACCCCCATGCCAGGGAGGTATATATGAAGACGGGAAAGGGAGCTTGGAGATGATAGTACTGAGAATGCGTCTGGAGGACTCTCCTCTATGTTCTTTAGTTCATATCAGATCTTTCTGTGTAGCTATGGCTCTGCCGAGTCTGTAAGCTATGCCCATACACTTCATCCCATCTCAGATCCTGGTTGGCACTTCATAGTGACATGAACAGTCAACCACCAACTTAAAACCAGCTTCACACTACATCAGAAGCACCCAGATGATGGGAACGATTGAAAGCACAGGTAAAGTAGATCGGTTCATATATGTTGGCCTACATATAAGCCACGAAGGAGTATACCATGGAAGCAGTGGATGCCTATCGAAGTAGTGAAACACACTCAAGTTCTCTAGCTCAGCCCCATCAGTATGAACATTGAGTTCCTGGTGTCAATTTGCGCGTGCTTCCCCTTAGCCATCCCGTCGCACTGGCATCCGATAACGTGGCCAACCATCGTGGTCTCACGACGCGGGAGTGAACACCTCTGAACAAAGAAACACGATTGTATCAAGCAATGCCCACATGGCTGTCGAGATACACAGCATGATCCCGCACAAAGAACCAAGAAGTGGGGATAGAAACCACGTGCGCCGACTTGTTTCAGAAAACAAAGGACAGCATTCGACATTCCATTTGCGAGAAGGCCAGGGGAATGATAAAGAACAGGGCCGCGATATCTCAAGTCTCATCCGAGGGGTTTTGGTTTGATTTTCTACACACTTATTTAATGAATACTTATGTCGACACGGCATTTGCACAGTCGTTACTAAAGAAGAGAAGAGCGTCTGTGAAGCTGGTCATTGTCTCCTTCCCACAGCGAGAACACGACATATACACCTCCAAGACTTTATCCAATCGACAGACTGCAACACCACTTAATCGAAAAGCTCACCATCACCGACCACCCTTCCAAATCAACCGCCCACCATGGTCCAACCAAAACAAGCCCTAAAAATCCACTCTACTCCCTTCAAACCATCTTACCTCTCTATCCCACCCTCCCCCTTCACTCCTCTCACACCCCTGCCCCCCTTCCTCCCCCAAAAGCCCGCATTCGTCCATCCAAAACCCTCCTCCACGGCACCTCTCCCTCACTCACCCTTACGGTGGCTCTGGACCTGCCACCAATGCCACCGCACCTACGCAATCGGCGTAACACGCCGGTGCCTCGACGACGGCCACTTCTTCTGCTCAGGCACCACACCAACCAAGAACTGGCGCAAAGCCATGAATCCACGGAAAACGCGGAGACATCGAGCATGTGTATCAGAATTCGACTACGTGGGCTGGAATACCTGGGGAAGGTGGAGGCGGAGCGGCCGCCGGGACTCTGTAGTCGAAAGCTCTTCTTCGAACCCATCCTCTCCATGGTCGTCATGGTCGTCGTCGTCATCGTCGTCGTCGTCTTCGGCTTCTTCCTCGCCGTCGACCGAGAGAAGAGAGACGATAGACGTCCCGAAGAAGGACTGCTGGAACTCATGCGACTATCCGTCCGAATGCCGCTGGGGCCGTCAATATGGCATCCACACCCCCATGTCCCCGGTCTTCACCAATCTAAACCACACTCCTGACTCCCCAACCCAACCACAGTCTTTGGAAAGTGCCCTCCAGCCCGAGAACCTCAACTATGTACACACGACAATTACCAATGACCCCTCCAAAAAAGCCGACAAGTCCGACTTCTGGGGCGGATTACTCGCAAGCGCGACCCGCAGACGCAGTTCGCGGCCGAGCTCGCCACTGGGCAGGAGCCTCGCAGATGCCTCCAGGGAGGACGTCGCCATGTCCTCCGCATCGCCCATTCCGACACCAAAGCCCACATCTCCCTTCCCACCTCCAGCTTCAGCATCTCCATCTCCATCTTATCCCTCCCCTTCGGCATCAGCCCCCACAACCCTCGCCGATATCATCCACAAAACAAAAACCAAAACCACCCGCCGCTGCTCACAATCAAACTCCAAGCGCGCCCGCTTCGTGAGTCCCTCCCCGCAGCGACCAGACCCTGTTTTCGACTTCTCGCCGGCGGCGGCCGCGGTCGGGGAGTACGACTTCGGCTTCGACTCTGCGCGGCTTGATCTTTCTTCGGGGGCGACTGCATCGAGCGACGGGCTGGGGTTTGCGCCGCTGGAGAGGGTCAGGAGTAGGGATAGTGGGCATTACTCGACCGAGGGGTATATTTCTGCGTACGGGCGATAAGGGGCAGGGGATAGGAAGTGGGGAAGGTTCTCGGGTTATTTTGGCTACTGTTGGCCTTGCTTTCGTGGGGGTCTCGTGTCGTATATGTGGATATGTGTATGTATATATGGAGCTACATCTACGCGTTGCTCTCGTTTGCTTTGGTCACCTACGGACGGGTTGACGGGATCTGTGTGTACCCTACTCGGTTTGTTGCTCGTTTCTTCGTTGCGTACGACCCCTCAATGTATCTATCTTATCATAAGCATACATAAAAATATATATCTCAGTCGCCGGAAAAAGCTCCCCAAAAAAAATGCAAAACAAGAACCCCGCTCCTTCTTTTCGGGAGCGAGGCAACTCAGCCACGCGGCAGCTTGCGCTGCAACGTTTCATGATTTTCCCCACAAGCCAGGGTAGGACGTCTCCGTATTCTCTCCGCTAACCATTCTTAAGTTATACAGAATGGGTCTCGGCGGACTCGAACCCCAAGGTTTCTGGGGCGACTTGCTTATTTTATGGAAGTATTTGAGGATTAATTAGTATTTATACAGGACAGCTATCGTGGGTCAGATTTGTAGTTTGGGGGGAGATATTGTAGGTAGGGCGTGGGTGGGTGAGAGGGGGTACGGGCCTGCTGCTGCTGCTGCTGCTTGGGTGCCGAGGCTGGGAATGGGATATGGGAATTAGATATAGATGGACACGCAAAACACTCGCATACATGTCGGAACTCCTTGGCCCGGTTTTAAAGACGGGCCGCTTACAGCCATTACGCCAGCATCCTAGCAGATGCGCGGACCTTAGTCCAGGCTGGTTGCATTCCACCTGCCCTATAACACTTCCCGAAGAGAGCTAACGTGACTGCATAATTTAAATATCAAAATTGTAGTTGTTGCGGCAATACAAGCAATAGTAGTTTGTTTTAGCTGTCCGATGTTCCTGTTCCTGCGAGAGACGGGTCTTTCTCCAACCGCCCGAACTGATGCTGGTCTGCCTATAGAAGAGTGCCCTGGGGGAATCCCCAGATGAGCAACTACAGACACATCTGGCTGCAAGCGCTTCCCTTTCAACAGTTTCACGTGCTTTTTGACTCTCTTTCCAAAGTGCTTTTCATCTTTCGATCACTCTACTTGTGCGCTATCGGTCTCGACTGGTTCTACTTGGATTCTGGGAAGAAAAGACAGAATATGGCGAAGCTGGTTCCTCTGCTCAGTAGACATTATCCCCATGCGGTATTATGCAAATGCGGACGTTGTACTTCACTTCGGGGGTTCTAGTCTCTTGGGTTCTATTTAATCATACGCGTCAGGGGATAGTAGATCGTCTTTCGTCTTTTCTGTCTCATCTACTTGATTACAATGCAATGGACCCTTTATCTTCACTCACACCCCGCAGTCCATTACCTCATGCCCTAACCTCCCAGAGCCTCACCCGTCCAGCTTCATTTCCTGCCGCTAACAGTGCCAAACACCCCTCCTTCTCCTCGGCTTCAGTCGGTCGTCCCCATGCAATCGAACTCACCCTCCCCAACGGCGTCTTCGTCGTCGGCCAATTCCTAAACACAGTCGCAGACGGCAAATGCACCAACCTGACAGCGTTATGCTTCCAGCGACTGGCCATGCACAGGATTTGACCGTCGGGCGAGAATGCGAGATGCGAGGTAGGCGTTGTAAGATTGTCGAAAGCGCGGAGCGGTTTCGGAGCTTTAGGAATGCCGTTGTTTGTGTCTTCGGTAGAGGGCGTTTCCGTATTTTCACTCCAGGCCCGTCGGTCGTAGAGATTTACAACACCGCTGGAACTCCCCATAGCAACCCATCTATCCCCGCCTATCCAGTCCCCTCGGCCGCTCTTCCCGCCGAGTGCGATCACAGTTGTCCCCACAGCGCCCTCGTCGTTCCATCGTCCTATTACTCCATCCTTGACACTCCATTCTGTTACTTCTCCGTTCTTACCGGCAATTGCGAGGCCTTGTCCGTTGCCCCACCAGGCAAAATCTGCGACTCCGCCTCGCGATTCTATGCGCGCTTGTGTAACCCACTGGAGGGTTGTAGCATCTAAGACGTTTATCACACCTCCACCTTTCCTTGAAGAGCCCTGCAGAGCCATATATTTTCCGTTGGGTGAGAGTGAGAAGTATTCCATACTGCGTTGCTCGTGCTGGTGTCCATACACTCGAGAGATCTTCTCGACAGAGCCGGTTGCGACGTTCCAGATATGGAAGTAGCGGCGTCGAGCGCTGAGGAAGATGCGAGAATCGGAGGTGGAAGGGTGGAAGGCAGTCGTTGTGAGTGGCGTCTTCTTGATATGTAGAGAGGTGAGGAGCGGATTCGGGTTCGGAGGATTCGGGTTGATGTGGTGGAGGTATAGTGTCGAGCTTGGACCGGAAGAGAGGATAAGAGGGTAGGCAGGGTGGAAAGAAAGGGATGTGACGGCAGACTGTAATGGTATTGAATTAGCACGATCCTTTCTCTGGGTAAAGAGAAACACATACCGGTCCGTTTTTGGACACGTCCTTGAGTCTCTGAATGTCAATCGTGCCAGCCTGCAGCTTTCTCCTCTTAGCCGGGCTGCGTGATGTGTTCCGAGACAAGATATCCGCGTCCTTCATCAGTCGGGCCAGAGGCTGTGTAGACAAATCTTCCTCCTCGTCCACATCCATATCGCTGGCTGATTCGTCTCCGCTCTCGCCGTCTCCCATTGTGCGCGTTCTCTTTCGTTTCGTCTTTC
This sequence comes from Melanomma pulvis-pyrius CBS 109.77, assembly GCA_010093585.1. Lineage (NCBI taxonomy): Eukaryota > Fungi > Ascomycota > Dothideomycetes > Pleosporales > Melanommataceae > Melanomma > Melanomma pulvis-pyrius. The sequence goes on along the minus strand of MU001745.1, from coordinate 110,220 downwards.
CAGTCGCATGCAAAGCCCATTCCGGTGTAGGATACAGCCGCTGGTACTGCTTCCGCAGCCTTCGTACATACTCTTCCCCGTTGACCATGTCATCCTCCTCGTCTTCCCTCAACTTCCTCAGTTGCGGTACGGAGGCTAGACTGACGACCAGTTTATCATCATCGCTATCCTCCCATGCTGGTTTATCTCCTTGCTCTTCCTCTTCATCCTTCACAGGCACCAAGGAGCCCGCAGGCGCTGCGGTAGGCCCCGAGTCGAAAAAGAACAAGTCCTGATCTGCGATATTCTCCAGGTCCTCTTCCTCGTCCTTCTCGTCCTCGGAAGATTCGCCAAGCGCTGCAGCTAGAGGGTTGAGAGAGAAGGCTTTGATTCCCTCCTTGAAACCTGCCGAGTCGCCAAAGACAAGTCGCTCGAGCTCCTCTTCAGACTCGTCCTTCTCGGGGATGTCGTCTTCTGTGTCCATTGTGATATCCTCGTCCTCGTCCTCCTCATCCTCGCTTTCTTCGTCGCCCGCGCCTACGCCTTCGTCATTGATCTCGTCCTCGGCATCCTCTCCAAAGCCTTCCCACTCGGGTTCCGCTTGCTGCTTGGTTGCTAGCCGCACTGCGCCAGCGACGGCATCGCGCTCGTCGTCGGAATTAGAGATTTTGACGTTCTGCACCTTGGGAGGCTCGAAGCGTTTGTGGTCGTTTGACCTATTTGCGGTTCTCGTCTTGGGCGGCATTGTGGTGCTGGGGTTGAATTGCGTGGATTTTGAAGAAGCCGCAAAAATTGACGTTGCCGCGAAAAAAATGTTGCAGGGGTCCAAGACAAGCTTTTGCAACAGCAAGGGCGAGCGAGCGACAGCGATCCACACCTTTTCTATCTAGCTACCCCAATAGGAAGGATCCATCGGACAACACAGCTGATATTCTAGGCTTTCTTGGTATGAAGGGTACTATCGTTTCCTGTCTATCTAAAATAGGCGCCATGGTCATCGTGATTACCACCCTCAAGTGGACGCCATCAATCCAGCTATAATAGCTGCAATAGGACATTAGGAACTAAGTTGATACTTGCTCGACCTTACTCGACCAGCATGCTAATCAGATATACTTTTCCCTCAGCTATTGTTGCACGAGCAATTATGTTTTCACGTCCAAATATCCTAACCCAACTCTAAAAGTCACAAGTACAATCAAAGCTGATCGCCTTCCTGGAACCCACCAGGCTGACCACTCGTCGCATCCATAAGAACCCGATATTCGCCCTTGATCCTTGGAAACTCGCTCGTAGAGGCAGCGGGCTGGACTTCTGCCCAAAGTACCGATATCTGGAACCCTGGTGCGTTATTGACCGCGATCTCTTCTCCGTCGGTCTATTTAGAACTAGTCAGCACACTACCTCGATAACCTGAGGGGAAATATTAACCTTCAAGATCCTCCATCTCAGGTTTTGCTTGAGATACGGTCCTACGACATCCTCCTTTATACTTTCCAATTGCCCGCTTCTCACTTGTGCCTCAAGCGCAGCTGTGAGCGGTACCGCACCATTTGCTTCCTGGCTCTCCTTCGCCGCATCCGTAATCCCCGATTGCGATAGCATCCCGTTCACGCCAATGAAGGAGGCTTCGCGCGCCCATGCTCGAGGGTCAGGCCCAGGTTTATCCCCGAGGAAAACGTACACATCAAAAGACCCATCCAGTCCGAACTTATGCACCTTGATGTTTGCAATGTACTGTCGCTCGCCCGAAAAGTTGGGGGCCCCTGCGATCCCCCGTGGAGTGAGAGATGAGCGGTCGATGAGCTTGCCTTCAGCTTCTACACCTCGTTTCTGCGGCGTGGCATTGGGACCGTATAGTGCGTTTACTCTAGCTACTAAACTTGAGGTATCGTTGCCGCTTAATCCAACTAATTCAGGGTATGTGTATCCAAATATGGAAGGGGAGCGGGTGGTTGCTGAGGTCCAGAATTTGCCAGAGTCATCCCTGTGGAAGGGCGTCAATGCTTTGGAGAATTAGCAGAGGACTTGGTGTGTTTTCCGAGAGATAACATTAGGACATATAACTTACATGTATTCTCGTCTGCTACGAAGCCGCTTCCAAATGTGAATGTCGAGTAGGGATTGCTCATTGAGGTAACAAAGCTATTTGGATTAAGAGCTTGCCAGATAGCGAACATCCTGTCGACATTTCTAATCTAGCTATCAGCATTCTATCGTGTCTGTCTCAGTGTCCCAAATATCTACTTACGTATGGTGCAACCAGAAAATAGGGTCAAAGGCAGAATATGCCAGCATTGACATATGGCCATCACTGCCGACAGCATTGTGTATTGTGTCATGGACAGACTCCAAGCTGTCACCTGGTTGCAAGTCGTTGCTGATATTGTGATAGTCATGTTGCATAGCCAGAACGTTATAGACTCGAGACTGAAGGTTAGGGCGGTTCTTGTCGAGCTGCAATGCTACTAAGTCATTACGACTAGCAGCATTTGCTTCATTAGAACTAGGATCGCGGAGTGTTGATGGCCATGTAGTCCAGGGTGTGCCTTCCTTTGAAGCATTAGTGTTTACCCTGTTATTCTGTTGCCTTTGAACGTACCAATTCATTATTCTGATTGAACGGATGAAAAGTGTACGAAAATAGTGGGTTTGGGACTATATTCGTTCCGTTCGGCAAGATAACCTCGATAGTTGGTCTCTGAACGCTCCACGGCAATGAACCTTGACCTGAAGGAGGTACTGCGGCCCAGTCCCAATAGGGCATTCTAAAAGTTGCTAGAGCTTTGTTGTATCGATCTTTTAGCTCACCATTGGGGAATTCTGAGATTGCTTGGCGAGCGTTTAGGTAGAGAACTTCCTGGGGAGATCTTAGTAGGAAATTTATGTGTTTTGGGATAGGTATTGCTACCTCAAACAAAGCAAGATAGGGTCTATGCCATGAAGGGAAAATGTTAGATCCATGGGTACAATAGCCGCCAGAGCCGTCACTACTTTGATTCACGCCGTCCCATGATATGTACGGTCGCCCGTGTATTCCTATTATGAGTCAATAACCAATGATCTGTTTGGAATGACGGGATATAAGAGACACCAGGTATTCTTGCAATAGAAGCGTAGCCAACAGCATCTTCTTGCAATCAAAATCCTGAATATTCGTATGGAAGTTTTTGCACAAACCTGAAATCTGATAATAGGACAGCTTGTCGTTCTGATTGACGCCCTGGAATTTTCGTAGCCCGAGCAAATAGATGTTCCACTGATCCTTATTCTTCTCAAGTTCGCGGATCTCGAGTCTAGGATGTGATGCAGGGCCCGTAATTCCGGCGACTCCAAGGACTGAGAAGAACCCGTTTTGCCGCTTCTGGTTGAATGAAATGTCTTCGAGGACATGGCGCCCTGAAACCGAAAGGACAGGCTTGCATGTAGTGAGTCTAGAGAATACAGCGACGATGAAAAGAAGCTTAAGTGCCTCAAGGAACACCCTCGAATCCATGAAGAATTGGTTTCGTGATATTAGGGCACCAGTGGCTCACTTGCTGAAGTACAGTAGCGCAGTAGAAACGACAAAAAGTGGGTGGAGATGTTGGGTCTTGAAAACACACAACGAACAGTGAATGCAAGCAAAAATAGAGGTTTCGCAGTGCGTATTGGTTCAGTCAAGAAAAGCTGGCCGCGAGCGAGACAACAGAATAGAATGCCAGCCATGATAGCTGGAGAGATCCAGTGGATGAAATAAAGTCTTCCACGAAACTAACAGAACCCGACGACCAGGGCTCAAGACTAGGGGCGACAGGCGTAGAAAGCTTCTGGAAAATGCACTTGCTCGTTCAGGAACAGTAAGGTGTGAGAACCCGTCGTTGGGTGCAGGTCCGACAGAGTTCATTGGTAACCCAAAGGCTTACGTTCGGGCGCTATTGACACTAGAATGCTTCTCTGCAGAGCGACTGTGTTTGGATGGAGGAGAGGAGCTCTCAGGGTCCTGTTAAATCGTTAGGCGAGCAACGCTCTCGCAGCCCAGCCTGCGGAGGAAATAGTGGATGGGGACGTACAGCGTCTCGGAAGGTGTCCTGTCCGTGGGAATACAAGGTACAAGGATAACAATATCATTATCTAGCAACACGAGGTGACGTTGAGGCGGTAAGTGCAAAGTACACGATTCCTTCGAGATCGTTGTGCGAGCTCAAGTTGTTGACGTAGCCGTTGTGGCACGATAAGCTCAAACGAGAACATGTTAATGAAGTATGATTGGCCAATCTGAATGTCGGTGGTGAATACGAGATCATGGGAACATAGAGAAGTCCTCTACTAGGAAGGGCCGGAAACGTCTGCAGGTGGCTAGTAACCAGTCCTTACGATATACGCTCACCCAAGCTCAAGCCCTAGGAAAGTGATTGTTGATGCACTGGACGAAAGATCATGGCCTTGCTAGCCAGCTGGAGTTCAGCATCTAATGTACTGTTGCACCACAGCACGATCATGATTATTGTGGCTGCAAGACTTTAACGCCATGCAGCCAGCGTTACAAGGCATATCGACGAAGTGATCCAGAGGCATGGAAATGTAACCTTGCGGTTGCGATGTGGTTGGTAAGGCGATCTTGACATGACAACCAAGCTGCATGCGTTCAAAGTGTCTAAAACGTCTGTCTTGGGTGTCAAAACAAGCCTGTCCCCGACCCCTCTCTATCGGGTTCAGAATAGCATATCCAAGGGACGGGATGGGAGGGATGACAATCGTCAGTGAGTACACGTGCGCCTTCGTCGTGCAGCTCCATACCATATCTGATGGTCTTCCGTGACGCAAGGGTGACTCGATGTTGAACGCAGTTCGCCTTATCAGCTCGTCGATGAGGAATAGATGGAAATGAATTATTGAGTACAAAAGACGTGTCATCTAAAATAGTCCAATATCCACTAGACAAGTAAACACGTTCACTACTGGAAAAGATCTTCGTCTGGATCGGTTACGCCTTAAAATGGAAATCCCGAGAGCCCATAACCGAAGTATCCTTATACAAAGATTACATGCGAACCGTTTGACTCCTTGATCGCACGTCCCCAGAAAAAAACCCCATCGATTGCGCCTTCACCAGGGGCTATTGCTAGAAAGACACCTACATCTTTTCATAGAAGCAAGCCATGTTTGTGGTACCAAGTGTTAGCCATGGAGAGAATGCTTACGCGTTGTCTCCATCTCTAGTCTCGTCATGACTCTCGGTTCCGTGGAAAGCATCTCCAAAAGCCGAATCGTCGACCAAGTCAAGTCCCATAGTGTCATCAACATTCGAGTAATCAGCAAGTGCATCTCCAGCCGTGTCCAAATTATCGAAGCTTCCGAAATCCCCTGTATCAAAAATGCCCGTCGTAGGTTCTGGGTCCCTCGCGGATGTCGAGGTTGTATGCCGATTCGGCAATCCTGCTAGAGTATCAGTACTAGTCGCGGTTTGCTCGTTGCTGCTAGTCTGCTGACCACTACCGGTTGCTTGATCTCCCACCATGACCCAATCTCCCTCTCCAACTTTATCCTCTGCATTAGTCATTCCAGACATTTCAACGTCGAGATCGAGGAGGTCGTTCGTTCCGCTCGCTGCTTCTATGTTGTCTTGTTCGTCGAAAGAAGGCCCTTGAATTTGATGACTAGCAGCCGCGTTTGGTGTCGCTACGGCCGACTGAGACTGACTTTGAGGTCGGGACATTTGCGGAATGGATAGATTGGCCCCCGGCGTTCCAGTTAGTGAGACCGAGCCGTATTGATCGAGTAGGCTCGCGGCACTGTTGTCGGCGTCTATAGCTCCCTCGTCGCCTAGACCATTCGAGCCACCAGTTGCATTTGACTGCATTATTCCGTTCCCGTTTATCTGGGGAGACTTTTGAATAGGTGGCTGTTGCTGCTCAATAAAACCTCCTTTGTCCACGCAAATGACATGTTTCTTCGTGTCAAATGTTATGCCGAGTGTCTTCTCCAATTCATGCACAACCTCGTCCAAGGGATCCACGGCTTCCCTATCAGAAGGACTATCAAGCCTAGATGAGTCGGGACTATCACCAGTTGGGGGGATGTCCCGCAATCGCCGCTCAGCCTTGATGTAAGTTCGAGATCGCTTCAAGTCAGCAATGCGTTTGGCATGAGTAGCCCTCATCTTCTCCAGCTCGGCCTCCTCTTTAGCCATATGTTCGGCTACCCGGGTCTCGAAGAGTTTCAATTGTTCAGGATCAAGCTTGGTATAATTGCCCACTTTGTACTCCTTGGGTGTTTTCGCGGAGTCATCCTTGGGTTCTTTCAGATGGTAAGCTGCGGCAGTTGATGGCGGTGGAACGTCTCCTCCCGGTGCATCTAGGATGCCAGCAGTGAGAGGTCCCAACTCGCCCATTAGCCCCAGTCCAAGATCGATGGGTTGAATTTTTCCGATACCATACGGAGAGGAAAATATCTCCTCCATCCATTCATGGTGCTGCTTGTATCTTGAGAGACTTATCTCACGGGGTGTCATGAAGTCGAAGGTATCCTGTGTAGAGTTTTCCTCCTCTTCAAGTGAATTATCTATAGCCGCGGCGGCAGGTTGACGTGGCTGCTGGGGTGGCAGGCGCTGTCGTTTGGCTGGAGGAGGCTGAGCCGCGTAAGGACGACCTTGTGCCATTGGATTGAAGTAGGGGGGTGGGCCCCTGACAGCGGCTTGTCCAAATTTGACCTCTGGCCAATTCGCTCGGTCCTCAAGCATGAATTCTTTGCGCATCAGCGGCCCGGCCCCCTGCAGCTGGACTCGGCCCGATAATTGCTGGTGGACGTCTCTCGGAATTGGGATCTGATTTGATGGGATTCTATGACTCTGTTCTGCGAGTGAATAGTGGACAATCCAGAGATTGGGGTCGATTTGACCAGGTCCGCCAGTGATGCGATAGCGAAATCGGGCATGTGTTGCGAACGGCTCATGCGGGTAATGGAAGCCACTCTTGTGAATAAGGACCTGAAGATTCTAGGAGTGTGTAAGCGGGGAGTTGCGGGTTTGACTATCGGTACACATACATAGCCTCGTATTTGCGTATCGTAGGACACCTCGGGGTCGGCCCATACTAGTCCATCAGATGCAAATGTAGTCTGCATACGCGGCGGTTGCCATGTCATAAGAACGGTGCCATCTGGGGGCGGGGATGGAAAGTAGGTCCACGCGACGGGTGAGGTATCCTTAACGATCTGCGGTCCTTTGATAAGGTATTCGAGCGCGTGCGCTGGCTGCAACGCCGGAAGAGTCGGGAATCTGTAGGAAGACACCAGGTGTACGTGGGGAAGCTACTGGGTTAGCGATGGATGCCGATGTTGTGAGTGAAAGCACACCTACTATTTGAATTGGCACTAGCGCACTTGGGTCGTGAACATTGTAGGTTTGCTGTGCTCCGTACATGGTTACTAATGGCGATGCGACAGCGGCGCCGCGGAGTGAAAGTTCGCGGATGGTGGGGGGATGGGCGCAGTGAGTTCGGGGGTGAATGTCGTGAATCTTCGGTCGCGTTGAACGCGGACCGACCTAGCGCCAAAGATCACGTGGTAATACCAAACTCCAGGCTTAGCGGCAAATACTCGGAATGGTCGAATACTTTCTTTCTAAATTTCGTAATTCCTTATTTTTACTCACGTCCTTTCCAGAGCCCTTATGTTATTCTTCCTCCTTTATGTACATAGGCAGTGGTCTTTCTTGTTAGATACGACATAGCGGTGTAGTGCTACATTGATATCTTACTCTCTTCTAGAATAGCCTGATATGGCAAAGAACGAGCAGTTGAATAGTCAAATTCAGGTTGTTGCGAAAAATACGTTGTCACAGCACCAAACACTTATGATTTTGAAATATTCTCATTCTAGTTAGTTCTAGAGTTCTTTACGTATTGCTTGCGTATAGCCACTTCCAGTGCAATGCCGGCCAGTTCCCAGACTCATCCCGTCGTTCCAGCTGTAGTATCAGCCATTTCCCCCAAGCTCAACGGAAGTATGGAAAGAACACTGCAGAGAGTCTGGAGAGAAGGGCTAGTAACGCTGGTGAACGTACCTCGGAGCTAGGTCATTCCAAGCTTCCATGTCCTCCTCACACTTCGTAGATGTTGTTCCTACTAAAGACGGGAAGACTGATATGTCCAATTTAACACCACTCTGGAAAAAAAAAAGATAAAAGGTATGTATGTAAGATGACGGGAAATAATTAGGCACTGACCTCGATATCCCAATGTCCTTGTTGAGGTTTCAATCGAGCCGAAAATTGTATATTTTGTTAGTAGAAGCCCCCCAAGAAGGTTTCGCGGTCAGGTATCCACAGCACAAGAGACTGTAATAACAGTTCAGCCAAGCATCCTGGGTCCTCCATTCTTGTTGTTCTTGCGCGAAGATTTCTGAATGCCATTGCTACCGAAAGCACCTGCTCCAGGGACACCAGTGTTGGCTCCGCCGCCCTTCTTGTTATTCCTCCCATGCTTTCCGTGCTTGTCCTCTCGTTTCGTGCTCGCCTTGACCTCCGATGTGGCTTTCTTGATGAGGACGGGGTGACTGCCAATGTATTTACCGTTCATATCCTTGGCGGCGCGGAAGTAGTCGTCCGTGTTGGAGAAGGACACAAAGCCAAAACTCTTGCTCTTGGTGGTGCGTTTGTCCCGTACAACGCGTGCCTTGACCACGGAGGGGTATTTCGAGAAAGCTTTCAATAGAGAATCGTCGGTCACCTCCCCGGCGAGGTTGCCAATGAAAAGGCGAGGGTGGAGGGGGTCCCATTCGAGCAAGGAAGGATCCTCCCAGGTCTTGCCGCCTCCCTCTCGAACAACAGTCTTCTGCTTGGTCTGGTCGGCTCCGTTAGATATTCCAGTCCCAGCATCTAGCGTCATTGTAGTCTCTCCTACTGCAGGTCGAGTACCAAGGGGGACCACATTAGCGTTTCCGCCGCTCTTTTTGACGTCGTCTTTGGCAGTATACGCGGTGCTCCATTCTGCGATGCGAGCCTCTTCCTCTGGGTCGTAGGTATCGCCGGCGAAGGCACGGTTCGTTGGTGGTGGAGCGGGATAGGGGTTCGCAGTAACGGGAGGGGTAGCCGTTCCATATGCTTGGTAGGAGTTGTAGTAGGAGCTGCTCGTGGGATACTGGTTCTGTTGGTATGCGCCACTGCTCATAGGCATATACGACGTCATCTCAGGCGGCGCAGATATGGGTGTGGGAGGAGCGCGAGCCACGACAGCGCGTGGAGTGAATCCACCAAAGGCAGCTGGCGGGTTGCCGTAGCCTCTCGCGCCCGGGTTGTTGTTGCGGCCTGGTGGCGCCGAGTAGGTGGAGGGCGGGGGGCGCGCTGGGAGCGAGGGGTGGGGTTGCATGTCGTTGTTCATGTTGTCGTGCGGCGGTTCTGTTAGATTAGACGCACCACCCGGCGTGGCAGCACCGGTGGCAGGAAGGGGATGGCAAGCGTGCTAACTAAACTCTCCGCAAGATTCCAGTCGCCGATTGTCGTTGACGTCGTGCAACCAGGTTTGCAACAGTCGCGAAGGGGTGTGAAGCCGTGTACAGGTTCGCGGAAGCGGGGTTGTCGCACTTCGGCCGCGGGGGGTTGAACGCGGTTGCAGGTGATGTCTTGACGTCGAATAACGTTAATGCCGCACGTTCGTTTCGGGAGGATGATGGCAAGCTGACAGCGGCGCTGACTGACCTCAGGGTGCGAGGCTGGTCTTAGTCTTTCCCAAAGGGTGCTAAGGCGAGTGTGGGTGTCGGTTGGCGGGCCGCGAAGAGAGTGCAATTTCAGTCGCCGGGCTGCGTGAATTTTTGTGTTTGGGGGTGAAGGGCGCGGAGGAAGTCAGTCCTGTCTTGGCGGTCGGCCCGGCCTGTGCCGCCCAGCTCAGCCCTGCAATGGCCAGCAAACGCCGACGGGCATGCCAATTACTGCTGCAATTAGTCCCGCTGGCAGACGCGGCAGGCCAATGTAAATTTAGATTAATCCCGTTGCGCCTTCACCAGAATTCCGCACAGTACGGACAGAAAAAGGCGCGCACAAACACCGCTGCGGCGGGCACAGCGGCACGTGACCGCCAAGAGCCGCTCTAGCCAGGAGGGGCCGGGGTGACGATCGGGGGGGCAACGGAGGGGCAGGTGCAGCCCACGCAGGCGCGCAGTGGAAGGCGCAACGGCAGCTTTTCCAGGGCGGCCGAGTCCGCGGAGGCACGACGGAGACACGGCGGAGGCGGTGCACGCTCCAGAACAAGTGGTCGGGCAGGGAGGGCAGCGGGCAGCGGGCAGGCGAGCGTACGAGTTCGCTGCCGCCGCGGCCGACGCTCGCTCTGCGGACTCTTGGATTACTGCGCAGATGTGTGGATTAGGAAGATTCTGTAGTGGTCAGCCATCGACCCGCTGCCTCCCATTGTGCCCCGCCCACACAGACACTACCAACATACTCCAAACACCTCCGGTCGGAAACCCAGGAACACTACTTATCTGCCACCATCCCCCACTGTCCGTCCCCTCCTTTCATCTGCCATCCATCTCCCTTCTCCCAATTGCCTCTTGCGACATCGTCGCTGCACCATTACCCCGCCGTCGGCTTCTGACCTCTCACAGCCTCTACTCTCCAACACTACCCCACCATGGCTGAACCCGTTGGCGATTTCGGCCTCATCGGCCTTGCTGTAAGTCTCTTCGCAACGCGAGCTGCCTGGAGTGCACACAGCTCCTAACGAGCCATGTCTAGGTCATGGGACAGAACTTGATCCTCAACGCGTAAGCGACTGCTCGAGCTTCGTCGGGCCTGCGCATCGCTAACTGGACACAGTGCCGACCATGGATTCACCGTAGTTGCCTTCAACCGAACGTGAGACGCTCTTGCATAGTAGAAGCAGACACAGACTAACATATTGTGCAGTGTAGCAAAGGTTGACCGATTCCTCAACGATGGTATGGCCTACTCCAGATGGTAGAGCAATATTGAATCGAGACTGACTGAACGATAGAGGCCAAGGGCAAGTCTATCGTCGGCGCCCACTCCATCAAGGATTTCGTGCAGAAGCTCAAGAAACCCCGACGCATGATGATGCTGGTCATGGCTGGAAAGCCCGTCGACGACTTCATCGAGCTCCTTCTCAACGAGGGTGGCGTCGAGGAGGGCGACATCATCATCGACGGCGGCAACTCTCACTACCCCGACACAAATCGCCGAACGAAATACCTGACCACAAAGGGTATCCGTTTCGTCGGTACCGGTGTATCCGGAGGAGAAGAGGGTGCCCGCTACGGTCCTAGCATCATGCCCGGAGGCAACGAGGAGGCGTGGCCATACATTAAAGTGGGCGCATTTTTTTTCACAATTGATAAGATACAGCTCTGACAATACTATAGGACGTTCTCCAATCCATTTCTGCCAAGTCAGATGGTGAGGCCTGCTGTCAATGGGTCGGTGACGAAGGTGCCGGTCACTACGTCAAGATGGTCCACAACGGTATTGAGTACGGTGACATGCAGTTGATTTGCGAAGTAAGCTTGAGCACCAAAAGAACAAGGTATCGTGGCTAATATCTTACAAGGCCTACGATATCATGAAGCGCGGCCTCGGACTGAAAGACAAGGAGATTGGTGACGTTTTCAACAAGTGGAACACGGGCGTCCTCGACTCCTTCCTCATTGAGATCACTCGTGATATCATGTACAAGACCGATGAGAAGGACGGTGTTGCCATTGTAGAGAAAATCCTCGACTCCGCTGGCCAGAAGGGTACCGGAAAGTGGACTGCCATCAACGCCTTGGATCTCGGCATGCCCGTCACCCTGATCGGCGAGGCTGTATTTGCGCGTTGCTTGAGTTCGCTCAAGGCTGAGCGTGGCCGTGCTGCTAAAGTGCTTGACGGACCGACCCCAAGCTTCACCGGTGATAAGCAACAGTTCATCGACAACCTCGAGCAGGCCCTCTACGCGTCGAAGATCATCTCATACGCTCAGGGTTTCATGTTGATCCAGAATGTAAGTCTGCGAAAGTGAACCATTTTGAGCAACTGCTTACAAACAAACAGGCTGCCAAGGAATACAAGTGGAAGCTGAACAAGCCTGAAATCGCCCTGATGTGGCGTGGTGGCTGCATCATCCGATCCGTCTTCCTCAAGGACATCACGAAAGCGTAAGCATTGGACGTGCAAGCCCATAAAGATCGCTCTGCTAACGTTTGACCTAGCTACCGCTCGAACCCCGAGCTTGAGAACCTGCTATTCGATGACTTCTTCAACAAGGCTATCCACAAGGCCCAAGCTGGATGGAGAGAGTAAGTACCATTTCCGTTGCGCGCAAGCGTAATGCTAACATCTTCTAGTGTTGTCTCAAAGGGAGCTCTATGGGGCATTCCCACTCCTGCCTTCAGCACTGCCCTGAGCTTCTACGACGGTTACCGTGCAAAGGACTTGCCAGCCAACCTCTTGCAGGCACAGCGTGACTACTTCGGTGCGCACACTTTCAGGGTCAAGCCCGAGTTTGCCAGCGCAGATTACCCCGAGGGCCAGGACATCCACGTCAACTGGACTGGAAGGGGAGGAAAGATCTCTGCATCGACATACCAGGCATAGGCGATACGAGGTTGCTGTGGGTTGATCAGGCCGTAGAAGATGGTTGCCCCTGCATTTGGCTGCGAAAAGTATGCATATATAGGATAATCAAGACTGCACGAGCAGAGATAGACGCGACTGCTCGATAGATGTGTCGGTTAGGCGTGTGCTAGTGTTGAATGTGATGTTAACGATTCCTATTGCCGCTAGTCAGCTTAGCGCACTAGCGCGCCGCCTACAAAGTACTTTTGATACTTCTGGTCAATTTGAAGCAACCAGAGCGCAAGTATCGACGAGCGACCGACACTCGCAGCAACCGGGGCTCGCTGCAAGTACACTACTAACGCGGACATTGCATCTGCAGAAACGCAGCGTTACAAGCTCAGGACACGCCAAACGTGATCGGCACGGCAGCGGAACCTTTGGATAGTAGCTTGGCCGAAGCGACGGCCAAAGCGCAAGTCCTCAACCACCTGCGTCCGCGCCCGCGTCCCTGTGCGCTTCCACCTCCCCATCCCGTTGGTGTCGCGCGCTTGTTGCTCTGTTCTCTTCTTCTTCTTGTCGCTCCTTTGCATTGCTTTCTTCTGCTTGCATGACTCTCCGGCGTTGGGCTTCTGGGAGTCTTTGGCGAGCTTCGGCATCAGAGGAGTAGTAGGAGTCACTGAGCGACGCAGCACACGACCCGGCGGAGTTTGAGCGAGACCACAAAGAAGAAACTATGGCGGAGACGAAGCGCCAGAGCATGGCGGGCAAGATTGCCACCCCCAAGGTCGTCGACAATGACTCCATTCTATACAAAGCCGTTGGCGCGCGGTAAGTCTCACTCAAAATGCCCTGCCTGGGTAAACATGTTTACGAAGAATAAGAGAAACTGACAAGCTTTTCGTGCAGCATCAAAGTCACATGCGCCCCCCATAACAATGTCCTAGAGGGCACCCTCTTTACCACCTGCAACATCACCAACGCCATCGCTCTCAACACGGCACCCGCGCCGCCCAATCCCTCTGCGCCCCTCTCCAGCCAGCCTGGCGACTACCACATCATCCCCTTCGCGCACATCATCAGCTTCGAGTTGGTCGGCCAAGGCGAGCGAGTCCCAGAGTCAGGACCCGGCTTCGATGGCGCACTTCCGAGCATCTCAAAGGTAGATCTTGATGCGCTCAGGGCGCGGGAGGAACAGACCATTCGGGATATGAAGAAGAAGGATGCTCAGAAAGGAAAAGGCGTCACCAAGGAAGCGCAGGAGATCTTTGACACCATCGCCAGGACGTGAGTCTTCTCCGTTAATCATATGTAGACAGTAAGAACCGAGCTGACAATATACCAAACAGTCTACCAACCCGCTGGGCTGACGCTCAGATCGTCGTCAACGATGCTGTCCTCATCCTGCCTCCATACACGCTTGACAGTCTCAAGGCCCCAGCGGATAAAGCGCAAAGCGTCGCCCACGTCCGAAAGATTCTTGAGAACTTCTACCAACGCAAGAAAGGCCCTACAACCAACCGTGCTCCTGTAGCAACTCCCATCGCTCCACGAAAAGGAGGTTGATAAATCTGCAGGTCTCACTCTACCCACAGAGCGATATTCCATATAGGGAAGGGTATCTTGGTCTTTCGGAAATCTCCTCGGTTGGCATAGAGTGAAGGCTTTGTTGCCAGAGCTGAGGGCGGGCCTTAGGGTTGATTATATGAGTGTCAGTCGGAACAGAGCACGGTGGATCTTATGGAACTATACGTATCAATTGGCCTTCAATACCGGACATAGTGCGGAGAGATCCACATAAAACAAACCATGTGTCATTTTCTTTCTTTATTTGGCATGCACACGTACGTGCGGTTTGTCAGATCGATCAACTTTCTAACAGAGATATGACTAGTGCTATTAAGAGATACAGCGTCGTAATTATCAGCAAGTTGGCCTCGAGCTGGGCATACACTACAGCTGAAGACTTACAGCTCTGCGCCTCACGAGATATTCTTTTCTACGACTTTAGCCAAGCTACTTGTAAGACAATCCAAATGATCCAGATGCATGTACTCCCTCCGCGGCACCTCGGATCTCCAACACAGCCTAATAACATAATACGTCACATTTTCTTTCTGCCAGGTGAAATCTCGAGAAGACTCATCAAACTTCAGACTTTCCCTGTCCTTCCTCCTCACTCTCACCATGCGCAAGTCCTTTGCATGCCGCTCCAACGACCGCCGCTCTTGGAGATCTTCCTCCAGAGCCTCCAGCTCGAGATTGACTTCCTGGCAAGTACTCGGTAGAGCCACGCTCAAGAGGTCGATTGATATACTCTTCGGATCGATAAATGGGGCTGACCAGAAGCTCACGCGCACCGTCCAGGTAATCTTCTTCCACTGCAGATGCGCATGCCGGGTGTACTTTAGGAACTGAGACACGCCGACATGGCTCATGGTGTAGTGGAGATGGTAGAGGTACGCTCCTTGCTGGCTAGACATGTGGTACAGGTAGTGATCTACATTCTCGGATGTGTTGATGTCGTTTTCGTCTCCGTACCGCAAGAAGTGGTATATGTGGTGTGTAGCGCTTTGGAGAGGGATGGCGTGCGTCTCGTAGTAGATCAGTCGGCAGGTGCGGAGGAGCTCTGTGGATAGGTGGGTGCGATGCGTGTGGCCCGGGCGGTAGATGTTCGATTTGGTTGGTCTGCGTCGGGAGGGGTCGCGGGTCTGGCAAATGGCGTACTCGAAAATGAGGTTCCGGATTTCTGAGGGGAGAACGGAGAATAGGGGGCTTGCGGATTGAGGGGCTGAGTTGGATGGGGTTATGGTCGATAGGGAACGCCGGGTGGCTCGCGCCGTGGTGTGGCGGACATGGCGTGGCTTTTGGGTTGATTTCTTGTCGACCCTGGTCATTGGGTTAGTCCTTGTGATGTGACGTGGGGAAGCTTGTGTGGCAGGCAATTCGATTGTTTCTTACATCAACGCGATGTTATGATCGAGGGTGTATATATCCTGACTGCTTTACCTCAGCTGAATGGAGCTTTGGACGGAGGATCAGGCATCCACCTTTGGCGCAGAGGGGTTTTCGAGTTTGATCAATCAGTTCCTATATAGGTTGGTAGTAATTCTAGCCACAACGCTATATTTGATTTGTTCTTCAACGAGGGTCTATTTTAGAGGAAGAGCTTGGGGTGAAGGCAGGAGGAAGGAATACCCGAGATGATCATCAAAATTACCTCACGTTTCAATGCTGAGGGGTAACCGACGTCAACAGCAACACAAGCATCACCTCATCTTTCTTTCACGACAGAATAGCATGATGATATTTAATAAGATTGCTAACGGTGCAACTGGACGCTCACACCTCCTGTCAAACACTTCTGTCAACAATCTGTCATCAAATCTCCAAAAAAGAGAAAAGAGAAAGGCCACAATCACATTCGCAATACTTTCGAATATAGCAGGACAGTTCCGATCTTTTTAGCGTAAGATATATAATCAAACGATTAATAGATTCATCGTCCCAGAAGAGTCATTGGCCATTACGTCCCTGGGGTTTAGTCCAGTCGCTCGGGAACTATCGGGCTCGCCCTTCACGCCTGGGCAGCATTCGCACTTCCCAGGATCGATTAGCTTGAAGGTCGCATGTGAAAAAGACGGCAAGATACTTAAGTAATGGTTCATGCGACGGGATGTGCTTTCAGCTAGAGCGCTGCACGGTGACTTAGCGTTCTCTTAGGCCGAACCGCATAGAATATGGCGCAGTACTTCCAAATTCCCACTTCATTCTATCATTTGGCTATCCGCGTTGACAGCCAACGAGTAGAATCGATTGGTAGACAAATTTGCTGGCTTTGCGCCTGTTTGAGACTTGGGTGGTAAGTGACACCATGTTAGCCTACATTGCGTAGGACCAATGCCCTTCTTAAGATGAATCACTTACTGGATCTTTAGGTTATCCGAGCATACGCTGCTCATGCAAGTCAGTATGCACCTAATGGAGATCAGTCTAGCCTGTCGGTAGCTAATAGTGCAGACATTTTACAGCTTGCATAGCTATGCTCCACTTTTGGACGAAGCCAGCCAGTCTTGTCGGTAAACCCAGCTTCTGATAGAACGGCCTGTTTAATACTTATCTACGCCGCTTCCAGTTCGCTGCAATGGCGAGTCTCCGCAGGGGTCCTTATCTGTGTGATAGAGCTGTCTCAACATCTCGCCTCTCCGATACTCGCCGATCACGTTTTCTCGGAGGGAATGGTACTTTCATAACCAGCGCCAACGCCAACTTCTGTCAGGCACGCATAGAAAAAAAATCTTCTCATCGTCTACTCGGACTCCAGCTCTTCTCACGACCTCAAATACCACCGCAACCATATCCAGCATCAAAGCCCCGGGCTCACATATCGAACACGATTCAATCCGCGACTACTCGCTACTCACTTCAGTATCCCGAGGGTGAAGCTCGGTACTGTCTTGGCAACCCTTTGCCGAGCACAGGAGACTTGCAGTCATCACGTTTTCTAGGTTCCCAAACTCTCTTTCTGTCAACAAATCCACCGCGACCAACTCGAGCTCCAACCTCTCGGGCTTACTTTTCCTCATCAGCCAGGACAAAAACCAAAAGCAATACCTGCCAGCAATCTAATAATCCGTCAACCTGCACAATGAAGTCCGTACCCCTAATCTTTCCAAGATACGTTTCTCTCATTAACGTCTCGGACAGCAGCCCCGATGGCTCGGATGTCTCTGCTATACCCACTCCAACTTCCACCAGCTCCTCAACGCCTTTGGATCTCAACATGGTGCTCACCCAATACGGAATGACGGAGCATACTCTGACCCAGGTTCGTAATGTGCTCGTCTCTCTTGCCTATGAGGCAGGCCGAGTGATGATGGTAATGGGTCCCGATCCGTCTGTCTACAATGAGTCAGATACAAAGAAAAATAGTAGCGATCGAGTCACCGATGCAGGTATCTACACTCTACCCTAGACTTCGATAGTCCTCAGTGTGTAACGTTTTTCTAGATAGAGCCATTGAATGCATGGTGGCCTCAGACCTTCGAAACCGCTTCCCGGGTATCTCATTCTTGGGCGAAGAGACCACCGAGGCTGCACAAAAACTCACTTCCGCTCCGACATTCGTGTGTGACCCCATCGACGGTACACTGAACTTTATCCACGGCTTCCCGAATATCGCCGTGTCTCTCGCCCTCACGATCGACAAGAGGCCCGTAGTCGGTGTAGTCTACAATCCCTTCCGCAACGAGCTCTACACCGCGATCAAGGGTCAAGGCGCCTGGTTGACCTTACCTGATGGTAATCAAGAACGTTTACCCCTCCGCCCAATCCCGGCGCCCATGGCTTCCCTCGGTGGCTGTCTCGTGGCATTGGAGTGGGGTTCCGAGCGCCAGGGCCCGAACTGGGAACTCCGAACCGACATGGCAAAGACGCTCATGTCTTCCAAGGCTACCGGAGGCGCGATGGTCCACTCGATCCGCTCGTCAGGCTCAGCAGCGCTTGACTTCTGCTATGTCGCCGCCGGACAGATTGACATGTTTTGGGAGGGCGGTTGCTGGATCTGGGACGTCTGCGCGGGCTGGATCATCCTGGAGGAGGCGGGTGGCGTCGTCGTGAGCGCCAATCCGAACGACTGGAACCCAGAGCTCGAGAGCCGCTGCTACCTGGCGGTGCGGGGCGCAAAGATGAGGGAGCAGGAGGCTGTCGTGAAGGAACTGTGGGGTCTGATGGGCGATCGGAAGTTCGTCTTCTGAGGAGATGCGAAAACAGGTCCCCTTTGACTTTCGTCATCAGGTTGGCGACCAGGGGGAAAGCCGGAAAGGGTCCTTTGGTCCCCTCATGAGACGTATTCAAACATCCTCTACGGGAATAGGTATATCATGCTCGGAAGAGGGCGTTTAGCGTGGTAAATTCGGATTGCATAACGTACTATACCCCGGGCCAATTCACGTATACAAAATACAAATTCTGCTTCATGATGTCTTCTACGTCTCTGCTGTTCTATTCTTCCTATGCAGTACTTCGTTACTCTAATCTCCAAGATGATAGCAAGCACGTTCAACTTCAGCAAAGCTTTTGTGCGATAGTGGAGCCAGCCCAACCGCTATAGTGTTGTCATATTACATTAAACACAACCTAGAGTCATCCGGAACCCAAATCCCCTCCGTGAACGTTGAAAGCGGCGACTATCAATGCGTGGTGTGCTGCTAGCCAGATGCAAAGCCAGAACACAACAGCGTGTCATCCCAGATTATACATGTAACAGCCAAATCCCAGCTCCCAGCTCCCAGCTCCCGTCCCACATGCAGCACAAATCCTCAATCCCCGCCCTTCAGGTACCCAACTTCGCCCCCTGGTGCACCACCTGCCTCCCGCCCCAAGCATTCTTATACGGATCCGGCATCTCGGCCACCCGCAGAGTGTCGCCCACGAGCTCCGGCGGCGGCGCCTCAAGCTCGCTCCTACACACCGCGTGCCCCTCAGCCGGCACTCTGATCTTCTCCCGCGAGACCGCGACGTTTCCGTGGCGCCGGCGGAAGAAGGAGAAGAAGAAGAGGCCCGCGCACACGAGGATGATGGCGAGGGAGAGGGCGGCTACGGCGATTCCTATCTTGGTGCCGGTGCTGAGGGGGGGTGTTGGCTCGCCCGCAGCAGATGATGGTGTCTCTGTGGCGGCTGGAGGAGCGCCCGGTGATGTGTTAGTCGGAGTTGAAGGGGTAGATGGCGAAGTGAGGCGCGTAGTGCTTTGTCGATGCTCCTTCGCAACCGTCCGCTGTGCGGCCAGTGCGAGGATGCCAGTGTCCGTTGGCTCCCAGGCCACCGGGATCCCGTCATTCCAGATGTACTGTGCTTCTTCTAGGGTCATGGTGGATAGAGGGTCTGAGGCGCCGAGAGTTGCGGCGGGCCCTGAGGCGGCGAATATGTTTGTTAGAACGCCGCTGGTTAGACGCTGGCAGCCGTGGGCCCAGCCGTCCACGCACACATATCCGCTTTCTGTTTGTTAGTCTGCTGCTTTTTGGTACGTGGTTGGACTTACGATGCACAGCATAATGACGCTGTGACATGTGTGGCTAGAGGGGGGTCTCCCGCTGTATAACTACACGCCGGCAGATACCCCGTTGGACAATATGCCGGGGAGTAATAATAGTTGGCCCAGTAGTCAATTGCGCTCGTAGGCGTTGGGTAGCAGTCTTTCGCCGCACTAAGGTAATTCTTGTCTCTGTACTGGCCGTTGAAGTTTCCAATGAAGAGCGAGGAACTCTCTTGGAAGTAGTCTTGGTCGGCACCCAAGGTTATGACTTGGAGACATGATGCAGGGGGCGTGAAAACGGTGGTGATGGGACCGACGAGCGTGTTCGCCATAAGACTGAGAGATTTTTCGGTTTTGATGGGGGGATTGGGTGAATGGGAATTGGAAAGGGGAGCAGGGAAAGGTATGACCCTGGGGCCGCTCCGGGATAGGGATTATGCCCCGAGCTGGCTGCAGATACGAATGCTGTATCACCTTGGTGAATCCCCGATAGTCCCTATCCGTATGCATTGTGAGGTCACAGGTACAGCCCCCACTCCAATAAGCGGGGAAGAAAGTCCACCACGCAGAGATATACCACTTCATAACATAAAAGTCGATCTATGTTCCTTTAGTATATAAGCTCCACAAGAAAATCTTGTATGGTTGCGCAACCCTTTTTTGATTCTTTAGACCTCTGGCTAGAATTGACTGCATGTTCTGCCACGAGAGAAACCACGAGGTACACTGATTTGGCGCAATCTCAACTCTGGAAGGCACTTATAGGTTGCATGGGTTATGTTGGGACCTGTGTGGTTTTATACATGCCTTATACAATGAAGTTGTAAAATGCCGCTTCTAAAACCCCTCTGGTGCTGAAGAGTTCCCTTGTATCCCTGTCGATATCCTAGCCTTGTCTTCCCCCGCTGTCTGGGGCACAATCCCACAATCAACCTAAGCTCCATTGCATCTCCCTGCTCCCCTTGTTCTCCCTTTTCTTCTTTACCCCCTCTTCATCATCCCGATTACATCCGACACCAGACGTTCGATCCCGATAGATTCTGCATCAATCTGGAATCCAATAATCAGCATCTACGAACATCTTCCACAATCTCACAAACTTCAGTGAATACTCAGCACACAGACTTAATTGCACGACCCTGACTTTCCTCAAACTAGGAAAAAAAGTCCGACCGTATTAGGCTAGTCCTTCGAAACTATGCTCTTGTCAAAGCTCTATTCTGCTCTTCTCTTCATCCTCTGCACGACCGACTGCAAAGCCCCAGATCCTCCGGAAATCAGCGATGAACGCTCCAAAGACTGCGGCGTAGACAATTCCCACACAGTATGTATGCAGCCTAAAAGCGGCGAATAATCTAAGTACCGAGTTCTCTTTCAATATCAGTAAATTTCGGAGAGGATCAGGAACGGGGAGACAGCCTTCGGGCTGTTACCACCAACTCCGACATATCCCAAGTGGAGCCCAAGAGTCTCCAGAGATTCCCAACATTGCCGGAGACCGAGCACCGGAGACAGAGTGGTCCATCGTGCCATTTCCCTCGTCCGTGCGCTCTCAGTCTTCCAAAGTCTTGAAGTTTCTACGAGGAAAGCCAAATTAGCGATTTGAGAACCTCCTGGTTCAGACCACACGTAGCTCTCTCTCTCTCTCTTCACATATGAGGTGCTCGATATGTGAGATACTGGGGGTTGGCCGCTTATACGCTTTCGCTGACGGGAGGGTCTTCCAAGACGGACGAGGAGGATTCTGCGCGTCGATGGAAGTAGCATCAGCGGCGGCGAGCCACTCCAGTCTCACATTCCTCTGGCTGATAAATGCTGATGAATGCTGATCTGAATGTGCAACTCCAAAGCGGATAGGGTGAACAGTAGAAGAGCGGTTGACCCGCGATCTAAGTTACAAGTTCCCAAGAGCATGCCTAGCAGCTCTATACATAACGGTGTTCCTTGCGTTGCCGTCCACTCGAGTTTCGTCGAGAAGCGGCAGTGGCAGGTCATAGTCCCTTTTCGTACTCGCAATATATCTGCTTTCCCTCTCCTGCGAGGCAATCGTGCGCAGAAACAGGTTGCGAAAATATGATCAAAGAGTATCCTATAATCTTGAATTGTTCTCCTATTTTGGTTAAGCGAGGCTATGAAGAAAAAGGAATAAAAAATAAAAAAAATAAACCGTTGGTAGGACTGAGATTGAAGAACGAATTGGGGGCTTCGTTCTCGAGAGGTCGAGCCAAGCTTCAGCTCATATCAGATGCCCTAACCCCTCTATGAATTATCAGATGTCCATGCCCCCCCCCCCCCCCCCCCCCGCCAGCTGGGGAAAAGTGGCGTGATACTCAGCCCATCGATGCTCTGTACGTCAAAATGGGCCGACCCTGTAAAAGTGCCTACCTCAATTGAACTGCTGTTTCCAACGTTCCAGTACGAACAAGCAAATTCACTCTAGTTTCAAGACTCGTGTCTCCTACTTTCCCTTACCTCATCTCGGTTGTTTCGTGTGGAATCACACATTTCAATGCACACTTCCCGTCAATTGAGATATTGCAATGGATTGCTAGGGCTCTGTATGTATGGTATGTAGGACGTGTAGCGTGCATTCACGCCCCGCCTAGCAGCACAGCATCACATTCCCATCCTTGCACCTCCGGCAAGTATCAATTTCCCATGCTCATGTGCAGCATGCATACCCTATCCCAAAAACGCCTCAAGCTCAATCAGGTACTGGAGTAGCGAGGGACCTGATGCGAAACTCCTAATATGAATCAAGATCATATAGAATACACGTCTCCAATTTTCCACACTTCATCTTTGCTGGTATCAATTTCGTTTCCTTCTGCTTCCTAAGCTGTTGCGGCCTTGGGCTCTGTGATAGTTTGAACCTCCACCTTGGGCAGTGCGGCGCCGGTGCCGCCGAGATCCGTTTGTCGGGCGTTGGGGTTCTTGGTGTAGTAGTTGGAGATGGCGGATTTGATAGCGTCTTCGGCAAGCATAGAGCAATGCACTACCACGGAACTCGTTAGTAATCGGTCTCACTGTCTCTCTATCTTCATTCCAAGAAACTTACACTTCACAGGAGGCAGGCAAAGCTCCTTTGCAATTTCAGTGTTCCGAATCTTCGCGGCATCCTCCAACTTCATCCCCCGCACCAACTCGGTCAAGTAACTAGAACTCGCGATCGCGCTTCCACAGCCGAACGTCTTGAACTTTACATCGCTGATGGTGTTGTTGTTGGGGTCGACTCGGATCTGGAGCTTCATTACGTCGCCACATGCGGGAGCACCAACGAGACCTGTGCCGACATCCGTGTCGGTTTTCGACATGGATCCAACATTTCGAGGCCTATTGTAGTGGTCGAGCAGTAAGAGAACGTCAGCTGGAAGTTCGACAGAAAAATGTACGATGAAGGCGGTCGCGAAGCAAGTTACAGGTCCAACCAACGATAAGGATGGCGACAATGACATCGCGCAAAGGGCTACTTATCTTTCTCGTGGTATTGCCGCCGGCCGTTGGCCGATGCTGTGGCAGGTGCTGCTGCGCGGATTGGGGAAGCAATATTCGGGCGGGCGCTGGCCGAGAGCACTCTGCCGGCTTGGGCGGGTACAGCCGTTGCGATTCTCCTGAACATGGCGAAAGGCTGTGTGGGTGTGTAGGGGTGTGTGTGGGAGTTCAATGGATGACAGTCAATTGGGATCGTGGATGGGTCGAGGGTAGGGTCGGTGGTGCGGGTGTGGTGATGGCGACGAGGAAGAAATGGCTTGACGATTCTTAAAGGCGAGCTCGGCGATGTCATGGGGCGAATTCAGCGGCGCACGGTCAGCACGTGACTCGACCCCACGTTTCGGAGATAGTCGCGGAGCATGTAACAAAGCCGACCTTCAAATCTCACCGGCACATCATTAGCATCTGGCCAGTCCATGATGGCGTCCATTTATCTACCACGTGTCTACCTGAAGATGCAGAAATTTTCCTATTTGCCTGCGTGTCATTGGTCTTTCTATCAGGCAAAAGTCGACTATCTATCTTGGTTTCATCCGAGGCAACTCCGTCCTTCAAGCGCCGTCCATGATGCTAGTCCTCGGAGATGTTGAACCTAGACCGCTATCTTACAAACGCCTGAAGAAATAGACGTATGCAAACTTCTTCATCTCATCCACATCTCCTGCCTTGGCTACTTTCTCATCATTGAAAAGAACCCATGAGGGAGACTGCTCGTCGGGAATATACTTGCGGATGAAGGCAACGTAGTGTCTAGTGACTCGGTTTAGCAAACAACTAGGTGGTGCGCTTGAGCGGTTACTTACCCGGCGTGGATAGAGCTTCCCTTGTGACAGACAATGGACTGTAATTGGAATTCAGCTGGCAATTTATCACTGCCAGGCAACGAAGCTTCCTTCAACTCTGCGGGAGCCTACTACCCGTTAGCATATCGTTGTCCGCATATATTTCTATGATAATGCATTCAACGTACCTCGGAGCCGCTTCCTTCTTCGAAGTCGCCGGCAGCATCTGGATGACTAAACAGCCAGTCTACAGCCCGCTCCATGTCGCCGGCCGTCTCTTTCAGAGCTTGTCTGGCCTGAGGAGTATTGAAACCCATGGCACACAAGTTATCAATCTTCTCCGGGTCAATTACGGTCGACGGGCCATCGCCAGATCCACTACCAATGTTGAAGTCCACTGGATCATCAATGTCTGAGTCCTCCATATGCGCGAACAACCAGTTTGAGGCGGCATCCGGATCGGCATTGCCAGTCGCATGGAGAGCCTTTTCGCATCTGACACGCGGGAAGCCCATTGCCTCGAGCATGGACAACGCTGCCTCGTTGGGTACCCACTTGGGAGCACCGCCAGCACCGCCAGCTTCAGCATCTTCCGGAAGGATCTCCTCGCCATCTTGGAGACCGCTGGATTTGTACGCATCAAAGGAGAATGGCTCGTCATCCACAATCACGGGAACGTCTTGCTTGGTGGGAACCCAGTTTACCACTTCAAAGCGGCGTGCATTGACAGCAAGCACCGCAGGGAAAGTCTTGAACATGCTCTTCTTCGTGAAGCCTGCTTTACTTCCGCACGAACCACACGTCAGTTCGACCATTTCATCAGCCGTAAATATCTCGAGACATTCCTTGAGACTGACTGGCTCGAATTCATCCTTCTGCTTTTCTTTGCCATCGTCGTCAGTGATGTCCATTGTTGCATCTTTCGGTATCCGCCGGATGGGTACTGGAATGGAGATGTTTTCTTGTTCGTCTGTGCGGTATCGCACTTTCTTGCAATTGATGCACTGTAGTCGCTGTTCCATGACGAACCGAAATGCATCGACGGGATCCGTTTGAGGTGCAATGTGTTGGGATCGTGAAATGAGCTTGAGAAGATGAAGAAGCAACTCGAAGGCATCTTGCTGCCGCATGGTCGAGAATTCAGCGTGTCCACGTCCTATCAAATGTTTCAGCATTGCTGGGGCGAGGCCTTTCTGATGCGGTTTCTCGGGGGTGTGCTCTGATACGACAACGTCGCTGTCCGGCTTGGAGTACCGTCCGGAAAGCAAGCCATCAGCAACCTTCCGCAGTTGAGTCTCTAGGTCTTCAGCAGGTTGAGGCGTGCTCGGGGGAGCTTCGCTAGGAAGATTATAGCGATCTGCAAATTCCGGCATAGAGAACAAGCTCTGTAAGACACTCGCAAGATAGCAGCTGTTTCCCAGATTCTTCAAACCGGTGAAACCTGCCCCGAAGAGTGGGGTTAGCTCTTTCCCATCCTCTGTTAACATCGAGAATTCCCATCGTAGATTCTGCTCGAGCTGCATCTCTGTGAGGCTCTTTTCCGTCTTGATTCTGTCTTTGATGTTGATTCCCCAGTGCAAGAGATGATTTGGCAGCTCGGGGTCCACTCGCTCCTCGTCACAAGCGTAGCAGTAGATGTCCGCAGTTCCATCGGCGGTCAACGATCCGAGCTTAACGGCGACGGGATGCTTTGAGACCTGTGTATGTTCTACACCGTGACCGTTGCCACCGGTTCCACCAAACTGCTTTCGTCCGCAGCCCAGATTCCCGCATGTGAGGCAGAGCCAAAGATTCTCGTTGAGATCGCACGCAGAGCAGTGTCCTAGATTCTGGGATATCTGCCTAGCCGCATCTTGCTCTAGGCACAGGGTGTGTTCGCAGGCAGTCAATTCCTGCTCCCAGGCCTTGACCTCCTCTTGCTGCGCGAAGGTGTTTGCTTTCAGGACTGCATCTACGACCTGGGAGAGCTTCCCGGAGCTCTTGTCCACATCGTCGATGCCGCACTCATAGCATTTGACCTGGGTAGTTGTGTCGTAGCGGTCGGCTTCGGTCTCGGCGGCAATGGCAAGCTTGGAGATCTTTTGCGGTGGTTCGTCGCGCTTCACCTTCTTCCGGGTTCGCTTGATATTTAGGACGAGCGGATGGCTTTGGGAGGAGACGTGGAGGAGGGAGTGGCTTCGCTCGCTCGTGCAGCCACCATTGAAGCAGAACAGGCAAACATCGAGCCCGGTGGGGTCATCCTAAACGCCTCGTCAGCCTTTGTCATGGGGAGCACTCGGAATAGCCTGCGAGTAACAACTTACGATAGAGTCAAAGCATTGTGTGCAGTCCTCGCGGTAGACGGACTGATTTGGCCCAGGGGGGCGAAGCTCTGAGAAAAGTCAATACTGCCAGTGGAAGGTGTTTTATGGAGGTGGGGCACTCGCCAGGGGCGTTGACGTGCGTGCAGGCCATTTCTACCTCTGGCTGTCTGCGAGGTATACTTTGTGCAAGAAGGTTGTGTTTGTAGCTGAGTTAAAGTGGGCTGGAAGCTCGGGTTGACAGTTATTGGCGCTGGTGTTTGGTGTTTGGAGCAATACCTGAGGTATGACGAAACTAGGCTCCCCAGGCTACCATAGCTTTGGTGGGGCAATTTTCTAGGCAGGGGATCATATTCACTACAACCCTATCATGGCCCGTATATATATATATGTCGCAGATCTCTTTTCTATAAACATATTTTTAGTTGCGACTTCGTGATCTTCGTGATCTTCATGATCTTCACGATATATTGTTATGAAATTGTCTCGACCAGTATGAATTATTCTAATGCACGTATAAGACGTTTATCCATTGCCAGGACAGTGTTATCCTTTCGGCAGACATGACATCGCTTTTGAAAGAACTGATAGATACTTCGCGTGCGGCAGTCCGTATTACATACTAGCTCCTTAGTATAACCCTCATCACCCAGCCTACTTCCCCTGCTTTTGCATAGACACGGACCAGTTTTGAAAATTGGTGAAAAGAACCGGCTGGATACCACTCTTCTTGTCCATGAACCACTGTTTCTGGCTCTCTGAGTACACGTCGACGACACCCGCGTAGTTGTTTTTGTCCAGGCCAATTAAGATCTTGGTTATGTGAAGGCTTGCGTTGCTGCAAACAGTCGCGTGAAGATTGGATCCGCCGCCCATTTTGGCCTCCTCATGAATGCCTTTCAGAATTTCCCAAACCTTTTCCGGTTCATCTGGCTTCGGAAGCGGGGCTTTGTGGTGTGAGCGTACATCAAAGTACGTTTTCAACAGCTTGAAGCTCTTGTCTGCTACTTGCTTGTTGGCGCTGGCTCGGATCCGTCGCAGAACTGGAAGGATGACCTCAAGCGTAAGTTGATTTGAGTACTCCTTCTCCATGTATATGGACAAGAGGTCGAGGACGCGGGACTTGAATTGCACGACCGTTTGCTTGGCACCCTCCCGGTCCTTCTTGTTGCTCGTGACCTGACTTCTCTGCTGGAAAATCTTCGTGAGGTGGGAATCTAAAGCCATCATCTGTTCATCGTCCATATCCGACTCGTCTGAGGATTCGTCTGCGGCTTCACCATTCAAAGTAGGTCTCGAGGTCTGGAGTGTGAGTGCGAGCAAATTGTTGAAGTTGGTCAACTCTTCATCTTCTTCGTCTTCTTCTTCTTCTTCGTCTTCTTCTTCTTCTTCGTCGTCGTCTTCAGCCTCGTCTTCTTCATTTTCGCCAGAGTCGCTCGATGATTCGTTCTCAGCGCTGTCTGCTTCACTGATCATCTCAACGTCTGAAACTTCGTCTATACCATCATCAGAATCAACATCTTCTGCCTCATCACCATCTTGACTGAACAATTCCCTCTGGCCAGCTGGGCTCTCGTCTGTGTCGAGAATGTCTGTCAAAGAGCTCAACCCATCTAGCGTAATGTCCGATATGAAGATAGTGAAGGCTTCCTCGGCTATCTTACGAAAAAGAGTGCGGGGGTTCCCTAGGAATGACAAAATGATCTCGACGAATGCGTCATGGCCTTGTGTTGAGGAGGGCTGTTTGCTCTTCAACATAGCTTTGCGAGATGAATCAAGGTCGTCAAGCATTAAGATGGCATCTCCATCCCCGTCATAAACTTGAAGTAGTGTAAGACAGTAGAGGAGTATGAAGCCTTCCGCGGCCGACTTCTTGCCCGAAATTGCGCCCTGTGGAATAGCCCATTAGAAGAATACATGCAATGAAGGAATGTACATACTTTGGCGGCGATAGCGTCTAGTGTTTTGAAAGCCTTATCCACTGTCTTCATGACCGACTCGTCTGCCTTGAATACTAATTCCAAAGTCTTGGATGTGGTGGCTTTCGAGCGAATCATTCCTACGACCAACAAAGCGAACGACGTACGTGTCTCATTTTTGACCCCTAGAAGTCGAGTGAGACAAGAGGACAAACGTTCTTGGAACATCTTTCTGTTCGAGTCACTGAGGGGAGGTAGGGGCACTTTGCTCGTCTTCGCTGCACGGCTCGGAACAAAGTACGCGCTTTCGACCATCAATTCTAGAGTTTTCCGGAGCCAATTATCGTCTTCGCTAGAAGAAGAAGAAGAGAGCGCATCATAACGTGTGTAGCTTCGTACCGTGGTCAAAAGCATGTCTGCAATTGTTTGTCGACGGGTGTCTGCAGTGGCTTGGTCCTGGCTTTCCGGACGGAGGACCATTGAGCTGAGATGGCGGACAATTTTCCTCAAGGCTTCATCATCGGCTGATAGTAAGATTTGCTCCAATGTCTTGGTTTTAGTTAGCTTATCGAGATCAATAGTCCCATTTTTCGTTGTGAGCGAGACGAGTATGGGTGAGGCCGAATTCGGTTTCTGTTGAACTCTGAGTTGTATCGCCCTCAAAGCAGCCAACGCAGCCGCGTGAAGAAATCTGTCTTCCTTCCTGCTCTGATTGATCAAAGTTCTCATGAGATTCGGACTGAATAATGCTGCAATGGCTCGCTTAGGGATGTCTGTAATCAGACTTGCGAAGAGCTTGAACCCCCACGATTTACGCTCATGGGAGGCAGATGACGCAAACAAATTGCCTGATTTGGTAAGCTTGCGTAAATTCTAACGTTTATTCCATACTCACTGTCCACAGTGTCAATCCAGAATTGAGGGAACTCGGGTTTCCCGGAGTCCTTCCCATCGTCCTTTAGTCTCTCATCCCGTTGCAACATCTCCGATAGAACGACACCCCACGCAAAGATAGGGTTGGGGTTTGCTGCTGCTGACTTGATATTTTCAACATTCCCGTTGTCCGACGCATTACGGAAATCCTCTTTTAGTATCTTGGCAAGTCTCGTTCTCTCCTTTTTCGCAAGGGGGTCTTTGTTGTGCCAAACATCATCTGGTAGAACCGATTCATAATGTGCTTGTACTGTAAGCCATATGGCGACGCCCTCGGGGGTATTGACTAGCTGATTCGAGACAAGGCGTTGTATTAGCTCCTGCGCACATTCCTGGAACTCAGGCTTGGAGTCTGAGCCCTTGATGGTTTCGACGAGGACTAAACCGCATTCTTCACGAAGCCATGGAACGTCGCGTGCCATTCCATAGATTTGATCCAGAATCTTGTTCCAACATTCCAGGGCCAGTTCGGGTTCGGTGAGTATTGAAGATTGCATGATAGCCTTGAATCCGAATAACTTGCCGATCAAATGGTCTCGCCTTTCCTGATGGGTCTGATTAGCCTCGCACAAGTCGTATGCTTGAGTTGTTGATTCTCTAACCTGTCCTGGCACATTTCCTTCAACCTTCGTCTTCTTCTCGACCATTTCGAGGATGGCATGCACATCGAGATTAAACCCCTCAATTGGAGTCTTACTCTGTCCGAATAGTTGCCGCAGCAATTCTGTAAGAGTTATACAAAATCCAACGCGAGCAGCCTTACGCTGGCTACAAAGTCCTCGAATGAGACGATGCAACGCCTTTTCCACTTCGTGCGCGGAGGGGCCATTTTCAGGTGAGAATTTGACAATGAGTTGTTTGGCAGCGTCTAGCCGTACTGTGTCTGATTCCGCAGCAAGGTCTTCGTAGAGCTTCATGAGTTTGATGTCTGCCTCGTTGGCCTGCCGGCGTCGCTTGACAGGGTTTTCCGATGTAGCCTCGCCATGATTAGGCTCTCGTTCTCTTTTCACAGCTTTCCCTCCCATTTTGGCGAGTTTTATTCGTTGTTGTCGAGGATTGAGGTGGATAGAACAAAATAAAAAAAAGTTCCGTCGTCGGTAAAAGCTTTCTCCGACCACCCTAAAATCAAACGGGCCATGTAGGCACGTGATGGTTCTCAACCTCTCTTTCGAGTCCTCGACTACAATATGGTTGTAGGGTTTTAATATTTATCATACATCTATGCTATAGCCTAGTGCGCATAATGTGCGCCGCTCTCTACAAAGAATATGTTCGTATCTGAATGACGATGAAGCATTTCAGTCAAAGGGCAAAAGGTACAAATAAGCAGCACTGTTGGCTCCTACTGTATCTGCCAGAAGGACCTTGCTCCAGATAATGAGTCGCTCTATTGAAAATGATAGAATGAAGTGTTAAATACCAACCATGATTAACGTATTTATTTACAAGTATTGGTTCAAACTCCGGATACTTCACTTCTGCTCTTGCATATAACCACACAATCAACCTGACAATGCAGAGCTAAAGAAAATCCTTCCATTTGTCGCCGAAATAGCTTGACGACTTACCCTATTGGATCTCATCTTCATTACACTATACTACATCTGTTGGTGATACTGCACTCCTACATAAGCCCTTCTGATGGACACAGCAGGGAGGCGTAAGATTACGCAGCAGATCCGTCCGTTTGGTCTCTGTCTGGAATCCACCGGCCCACTACAGGTGAAAAATGCGGTAGCTCTGGCGCATTCCGTCCCTGCATAGCATAGCACAAGCTGCAGATTGTGGTTCGTAAATCCGAGATGCCAGTATCCTGGCGAAACTGAGGAAGCGAACCACCTCGCCATTTGAAACCTGAGAGAGTAATAGATAAATGACGCTGGGCGAGTTGGATAATTGACTCGGGGTGCGATTGGCCGACGCTTGAAGGATTACGATGAGGGCGGGAACCTATCGCAGCGATGCAACGCCTGAAGCTTGATCCAGGTTGAATCAGCTGTCAATTCTTCCTTCGCTGAGCCTCAATGGCCGGAGCATCCGTTCACGCAATGCGACCCACCTCATGCCGGTGGGCGATGTGGCGAGAGTCTCCAAACTCGTGGCCGGCAGAATAGCTCGGAGGCCCTGGACCGGAACCGGCCTGGGTCTGAAGAAATGAGTGGGCTCGAGCCTGAAATATCAGTCACGGTGCAGTTACGGACTTTGAAACGAGCGCTCTGCAGCTGGTCTGGGGTAAAAATTTATATCCATGTCGCGGCTCGGGGGCTTGGCGGGAGGAATCACGGGACCAGGCACTTTTGGAGGTTTGTTTACAACAAGCGAGTCGCGTTGACCTGGGGAACGACACGCGACCTGCTATCTTGAGTTTTGCAACCTTGCAAGCGCCAGACCAAGGCGCCGCAGCCAGCCCATCAGCGTCCCAGTAGAGGGGTCTCGAGCTGTTTGGTGGGGTCCGAATGCTGGGGCCCGGGCGTGAAAGGCTTTGTGCAAGCGGCTCGCTGGGGCGCTTTGGATGCTCCATTTTCCACGCGTGGGCAGTTCCGGTGAGTTCTCGATGGGTTTTCAGCCCGCCCACATTCGAATGGCGACATGGCCTCGGGAGCTCCGAATGGCGCAAACTCGGGTGCAGCAACAGGTCGCGACGCGTGATTGCCGTGCAAGCTAGCGACGGACAGCTGGCAACAACAAAGCAGCTGGGAAGAGGGCAAACTTGGAGATCCCCATGGTAGCGCTATTGGCTATGACGTTGGCCATGGTGGGAGGGTTGATTCCACAGCGCGCAGTCCGATCCCCAGGACGAGCGGACTCTGTTAGAGGATGCTCATCCGGTTTTATGCAGCCATATCTGGGTTAAGGCTGTGGGATCTGAGCGCGAACGGGCCGCACCAAGTACCTCTGTCGAGCTTGTTGCGCTGGGATGTCGGCAAAGCTGCACGAATTCAGACGAAGAGCATCTCCCGCCGGCCCAATCAGGGGCGGAAGAGAGGGCGTGGCCATGTTTTGGTCGAGGATGCCGGGCGTGGGCCCCACTGAGGCAGAGCCACGGCCTGGCCCAAGGGAGTTTCCCTGGCAGTAGGCGCCAAGGGCTGCTCTATGACGAACACCTGCAAGCTGATCTCAGACGCCAACAGGGCAAATGGGCGGCGTGAAGACGGTTCTGAGGAAGCTCGGCACCGTGGCTCGCCATTGTAGTTGCGTGAGTGCGCCATTGTACGCGCCGGGCGACAGCTGCTCGAACCGTGGGACGGGCTCAGGCGGGTGGAGAGAATTCTGCTCGACGGTCGCTGGATTTTAAGCGGAGAATTCATGGTTTCACGCGAGCCTGCAGGCAACATGCCCGCGGGGAGGCCTGCTCCGTGCCCCCTCTGCTCTGGCAACGGCATTCTGGGCGGACAGCGAGGCACAGAGGGCAGAGGCAGACGGTGCTGGCCGGCTGCGTGCATTGCGCTGCGCCGCCCGCTGCGACGAACCGCGTTAGATGGCCAGTCTGCCCGCCTGACGAGTGGCCGGCGGGCAGGCCTGCGAACTGTCGTTACTTGGACGACTAGCTGCAGCTGCAATGCAAACGCGAGCGCCGCCGCTGATGTGCGGCGGCGATGCGCGGCGAGATCGATGGGCGATGGGCCCTCGACCAACGACGGCGGCGTGCCTCGCAGCAGTGGCAGCGTCAACAGGCACACAGCGCAGCAGCGCAGCAGCACAGCACAGCAGCAGACGGGCGGCGGCACCGGCAGCGGTCCAGTGTCCAGGGCGCGAGCAAACTGCAGAGCCGCGCGCGGGCTCATGCTGGTGAGGCTGGCCGTGTGCAGCGCTTATGGGCAGAGCTTTGGCCCGCGTGCTAACCACTCCGGCGGCCTGCAGCAGGGCAGGTTGTTACCACAGCTACGAAGCTCGGCATCCTCACCTTCTCGTACTTCACCTCCCGCTGCCCTCCCTCCTCTCCTCCCGTCCTTCTCCGTCCCCAAGAAGGCCTCTCCCCCCTCCTTAAAGCAGACGTTGGCACCGGCAGCTCGCTGATTTCGCTGGATATATCGGACTTCACCCCGGGCAGTTGCTACTCGCTCCCTGATCTCCGCCCACGACCTCACGATCCTGCCTGCTCTGTCCCCATGTCTGCTGCGAGACCATAACCACCCTCCCGGCATCCTCCTCATATAGCTGCCCCGGCTTGAGGCTATCTCCTGCGAGCATCTTCAGATTGGAATTAGTTTTCTCGTCTTGTATGCTTATCGCCCGCCCGACCCGTGCAGTGCAGCAGTGAGCCGTTGCCGCCTCAACGCCCGCCATTGAGTCGAGACAAAGAGCCACCTTCGTTTGCAGCGTTACCGGTACGACCCAGCCGAACCGACCACCACCACCGCCACCATGGAAATGTCCTCGCCCCTCGCCGCCATGCACCCACCCCCGATTCCAGGCGGACACTGGGGAGGCTTCCGACGCGACCTGCCCGCATCCAAGTCTCTCTTTGGCGCCAACGCCTTCGGCCAGAAGAATTTCAACTTCCGGGACTTGAGCATGCGGAAGCCGACCAACGACTACTTCACCATGCAGCCCTTCCGCGGATCGTCGCCCACGGCGAGTCTCGCCGCCGACATGTCCTCGAATCTGCACGTCGACCAGAGGTGCGCTCCCCCTCCCTTGCATGCCGCACCCCGTGCGTCTCACTGACATTGTTCCAGTCCCCAGCTGGCCACGCCCCGCCGGTCGCTCTTCACGTCGAACCTGTTCCAGTCATCGTACAATCGAGGTAAGCAGTCGAGGCATTGCAGGGAAGTCCGGAGGCGCTGACACTTGCTCAAGCAGAAGGAGCCACGACCCCACCCGTCCGATGGGAAGGCGTCACAACTCCGCCAATTCCCTCGTCGTCTCCCTTTGTCCCCGATAACATGGACATCTCGCCTCTACCCCACAAAGCCCCCTTTAGCTTCATCACCGAGCGATCCCTCCCATCTACACCTGATATCGAGGAGGACATGGTCTCGCCATGCGAGCTTCCTCCCCCACCGCAGTTCCCTACGCATCAATTGGAGATTCCGAGGCCCGTCTCGGCGGCCGAGTGAGTATTCTTACAGTGGCCGTATCTACTTCACCGTTAACGCGTCCTAGCCGTAGAAAGTCCGCATTGCTCCGACCATCTCTTGCCCGTTCCAAGAACTATTCAACCAACACAGTAACCTTCAAGTCACGAGAACAACAGAACCCTTTGCCTGCCTTCAAGTTTGGCGCTGGTTACGACGCATTCTCAAACGCATCCACCGCTTCATTAGACGAATGCTTCGCCCCATCGCCTCCTCAAGAGCGAAAACCGTTTTCGATCCCTTCGTTGGGTGCTTCGAAACCCAAGTCGTTCTGTATCACTACCAGCATGTCCCGTGCTACTGGATCACCCCTTAGTGGCAACATCAGGAAGCCTGTCGGTCCTCCGTCTCGCCGACCTAGCAAGTTTAGGAGATCGCTTAGTATGTTCGAGCACCCGGAAGACGTGATGAACCAGAAACAGGACAAGGATAACTACACCCCAAGCGGACTACAATCTGTGATGGACGTTGATGATGCGCCCTCTCTCCGGCTTCCGCACTTCACACCTCCGAATGAACCAGACAGCATCCCGCGCATCACCGATGCTACCTTGATCAATGTTCTCAACGGTGACTACAAACATGTATATGATAAGACTGTCGTCATTGATTGTCGATTCGAATATGAGTATGAGGGCGGCCACATCGAGTCAGCTACGAACTTCTGTGAGAAAGAGCAGCTTGCAGCTTCACTCTTTAATACCTCGGCACCATCTAATACGCTACTAATCTTCCACTGTGAATACTCCGCGCATCGTGCACCTCTTATGTAAGTCACCGTTTCGGAGACTACTTTATCGGCCAAATGCTAATACTATGCAGGGCAAAGTTCGTGCGCCACGAGGATCGAAAAATGAACGCCTACCGCTACCCACAACTCACCTACCCAGAGGTGTACATTCTCGAGGGCGGCTACAGTGCTTTCTATGAGTCCAATCGAACTCGCTGTTTCCCACAAAACTACCTTCGAATGGACGCCAAAGAGCACGAAAACGATTGCGAGCGTGGAATGAACAAATTGCGCCAGCGCTCAAAGCTCAACCGAGCTCAAACCTTTGCGTTTGGTCAGCAATCATGTCAGATGGAGGATAGCCCTACCGCCGTGAGCCGTTCAAGGAGCGGCACTGTCTTCTCGCTTGGCGGTGATGACACCTTCAACGTTGGACGAATAGGAACCACCCGTCGTATGGCTTCTTACTGAGCCAGGGGCTAGAGGTCCATGATTTCCTTACGATTCTTAACTGTTCTCATGGCGAATCGGATTGACGGTGTTATTGGTTGACTGCGGCATTCAAACCCCCACAGCATTGGCGTTTGGCTTGCATTTCGACATTTCCTTCCTGGCGTTTAGCGACTACCATTTGGCACTGCCGGATACATCTTCGACCTTCTACTGGACGGAACGACAAAAACGCGACTGCTAGCAGTCTGCTTTTGGCCTCTTTCAGTTATTCCCGATTCTCCAACTATGTGTTGCTTTCTCCACCATGGCTCCTACCTTGGTCATGTACGATTTATCCCTCTCGGGAGCAGACTTGCTGGAATACCCAAGCCGGATCCTTGCAAGCGTTCTAGCACAGCAGCAGGCGTCTGCCTCCCGAGGCTTTAATTTCTTTTGTTATTCATGTCTCATCCTCATACGGATTTTTACTACGCCCCTGAAGAGCTGAAAATGCTCTCACATGTTCAAAGAACAATCTAAGAAATCATCACGAACAACTACAGGTTTGGCCTACGCGCCTCATACCTCATCACCACACATGCAAACACGCTCTCCTTCCACCAGCACTCTTACCTTTAAACTGATTTTCCTCGACTGTCTCGGCATTTCGTCATCCGTGAACAAAAAGAAGACCTCCGTCCATCTGAATTCACATTATTTCCCGGTTCCGGTTCCCTCTTCCTTCCATTATTGTCCTGGGGCTCCCTCAAAAGGAAAACATTTCATCCTTGGATTTCCTCTTCTCTGCTTTCGTTGTACTTATCTGCTGCTTCTATTCTCTGCGGGCCGGGCTGGCGTGTAGATGAGAACAACTGCGTACATAAGGTGGATGGGTCGCGCAGAGACCTTGACAAGGAGAGATGAGATGGGTGCCTCGTCGTAATGGAGTGGAAAGGACGATGGTGGATTTGTCTGTTTGTGTTATCGTCAGGGAATTGACCAGCATTACGTTAAGCTTGCTCCTCGCATTGTGATTCGTGTTGTGTGTTCGTGAACTTGGCCTTGTTGACAATTCATCGTCCAATCGTGACGCGTCTTCACTAGCGGTCGATCATCCCCGATTACCCCCCCACATCAAGATCCCTGCCCCACCATGGTGCCGCGCATCTCTGGACCAACACGCACATCAAAACCTGACCACACAAGCCTACTTCTCCATGAAGCGCCGGATAGGCCAAAAGGTACCACGACCTCGATGGACATCGACGACCTCCTCGCCGAGGTCTCGGCCGACGCCGTGCCGCGCGAAACACGCGACCTGCAGGAACTGACGCGCGCGTGGGTCGCAGAGCGCGTTGCGCCCGAATTGCTGCCTCATCCCGAGGCGCTGATGGAGAGGGTGCTGGGCCGGATTCGAAAACAGGTGCGTACTTTACTCTTTACTCTTTTTTGGTGTGTGTGTGGGGGGGGGAGAATTGGAGGATAGAGTAGGGTATAGGGTAACGAGAGTTCTGAGGATGTGGAAAGGTGGTGTTGAAAAGATGGGGCAGTAGGGTGGTTTTTTTTTAATTGACGATGCCTACATGCAGATTGAGCTCGTGGAAGACCAGACGGGGAATATGGACCCCCGGGCCAATTTCACGCTCATCGTCGTACAAACTGAGCTCGAGAGGTTCAAGTTCCTGGTTCGGAGCTTTCTGCGCGCTAGGATTAAGAAGGTAGCTGGCTCCTCCTCCTCCTCCTCGTCGTTTTCTTCGTCCTTCGTCCTACCCATCTTCGTGGTTCTGACTGCGTGCTTAGATTGACACTCATCCCCTCCACACCCTCAACCAGCACGCAGCCTCGACTGCGACGTCCGCGCCGCTCCTCTCCACCGCGGAATACCAGTACCTGACGCAGCACCAAGCTCTGCTGTCCCAGCACTACGCGACCTCTTTTCTGGGCCAGTTCCCAGCGGCGCTGCAACAGCTAGATGATACGACGGGGATTAGCATGGTGGATAAGCCGGATGAGGATGCCGCCGTGTTTTGTAGGGCGTTGAGGGAGGTGGGCGAGGTGTTTGTCGAGGGGACAGAGAAGAGGTTCGAGATCAAGAGGGGCGATGTTTGGGTCGTTAGGTGGAGCGTGGTGAGGGATTGGGTGAGGAGTGGGGATGTGGAGTTGATATGATTCTGGGGAGGAAAAGAGTCGGCATGGCATCGGTGCTGGATCAAGACTCATGCATTGTGAGGCGGTAAACGCTACTAAAATTTGACTGAGCCATCATGTTTCATTTTTTGGTGGTATAGGTATGGTGGTATAAGCATGGAACGCCAGCAGTTATCTCTCTCCAAGGGATGCAAGTGCGGAATAATAGCCCTGAGCCGCTTAGTGGCCCTGGATCCAACCAAGCATCTGTCCAAATGCCTGCACTTGTGCTTGTTTTATCTTTGGCTCGTTGTAGTCGCCGAGAACGGCGAATCCGTGAGGCACGCCAGAGAAAACCTGGATCTCGTGCTCGACGCCCTTTTTCTCCAGTTCTCTTCTTCCAGGGGTCAGGACTTCCTCCTCCGAAAACAGAGGGTCGTTTTCTACGGCCGCGATGTACACTGGTGCCTTGACACCTTCCAAATCTTCCTTTGTCACCATTGTGCCATGTGCAATTGCACCTGCCCTGATCAAAGGTTCCTTCTTCGATGGACCCTGCTCCTCATCCTTCGGTGCAGCTTGTTCCCCCAAGACAGCGGTGTCCGAGTGCTCTCCAGCCAGGATTAATATGTACTTTGCGCCGAAGCAATATCCGACCCCATATATTCCTCCTCCATTCGCGACCGCATCCGCAAACTCCTCCCTTGCCCCCTCGATCACTTTGTGGAGTAGGGGAAGGACCTTCTCGGACGTGTGTCGTGCAAGCCACATATCGATCATGAAGGATTTGATGCCTTCGGCTGTCTTGAGCTTGATTTGCTCGAGCCAGGAGGCTTGTTCCTGGATCTCGGTCATGTCGACGCTATTCGGGGCGGGGTCTCCATCGAACTGATCGGGCATGACGACTAGAAAGCCCTCTGACGCATATTTGTCTGCTTGGAGCTGGTTGTTTGTGCTCTTGAGGCCGGTGCCTCCAGTCAAAAGAAGAAGGAGCTTCGAGGGCGAGTGGGGGTAATCGGAGGGTTTAGCAATGTATACGTCGATGCCGCCTAACTTGGATATTTCCTGAGCTGTGTCAGCTTTGCTCGGGGATCAGGGTGTTCATAGGACGGCTTACGCCTGTGGGAACTTCCCCAGATGCTGTGAAAAGTCAATCATGTATCACGTAGGCAGATCTGAAAACATACGTGTAGGTCTATCAGTCGTGCAATGTTCCTAAATATGTCAGTAGCTGTGTCTGAAGACCACTCAATGAGAGCCTCTTACACCCATGCTTGGTCCTGCTTGTGCTGGGGTGTCTCCAGGAAAGACGCTTTGCTCTGCAGCCGTCTGTGGTGCAGTAGACGTCTCCTGCGCATCGCTCTCGGGGGCTTTGGTTGCAATGTCGGCCATGTTTGATCTCTATTAATTGTGGAGTGAGTGACTGTTTCTCGTGAATGCAAGTGTTCTGGTGATGGGTCGCATTACGTAGGCGGGCAATGGTGTCTCTTCATATGGCTTAGCGCGGGGCTGTCACGTGGCCGTGCCTCTCGACGCGTCGCGCGTCTTGTACCAAAGTCATCATTTCCACTCAACTTCAGCCTCGCCACCACCCAAACACGCTTCCCCTTCCAAACACACGTCCACACCCCACTACCAATATGGCTGAGCAGGCGATCACTCAGGGCTCCATTCGGTATTTACAGTATTCAGACATTAACAAAACTTTACTGACAAGCGCTTGTAGGAGCATATTCGAGCCTGGAGGCCCCTCTACCGACCAGCCTGTGATGCAATGCGTTCAAATCAAGACTATGGAGCCCAAGGCCGGCGACTCGAACACCGTCCAGCGTTTCCGTGTCGTGCTAAGCGATGTTCGGAACTTCATTCAGACGATGATAGCGACAGGTACGTCTACTCGTTATTTGGGTGCCTTGGTTTGCGCTCAGCTAATCCCCTTCAGCGGCCAACGACATCGTCACGTCTGGAAAGTTGAAGAAGGGCTCTATAGTTAGACTGATTAAGTACAATCCTCAGCAGGTGAAGGATAAAAAGTATTAGTCTTGCTCCGTCCCGCCAGGCTATCTATATTAACATGGGTGACAGGATCTTGATTATCATGGATATGGAGGTCCTGGAGCAGTACGGCGAACTTGACAAAATCGGAAACCCGGAAGCACTCGACACCAAAGAAGACATCAAACCTCAACCCGCAGCCATCTCTGGAAAAGATTTCTATGGGAACAAGCCAGCGCAGCCGGCCCCTCAACAGCAGCAGAGATCACTTCCAGTTCATCAGAGCAACCCTAGCACATCCACCCATCCGCATTTATACCCGATCGAATCGCTTTCCCCATATGCCCACAAGTGGACCATTCGGGCTCGATGCACATATAAGGGAGAGATCAAGACGTGGCACAATGCGAGAGGCGAGGGAAAGCTGTTCAGCGTGAACTTGCTAGATGATACGGGTGAGATCAGGGCGACTGGTTTCACGGAGACCTGCGACAGGCTCTTTGACGTTTTTCAGGAGGGTGTGGTGTATTACATCTCCGCACCATGCAAGGTGATACTCGCCAAGAAGCAGTTCTCGAACCTGTCGAACGAGTATGAGTTACAATTTGAGAACGGAACGGAAGTTGAGAAGGTTTGTATACGTATTCTGGAATTAGAGAGAGCCTTTTTCTGACATTACTCCAGGCCGAAGACCAAGAGAACAAACCGCAGCTTCGATTCAATTTCACCAAAATCGGCGACCTCAATTCAGTTGAGAAGGACACCACTATTGACACTCTTGGTGTACTCAAGGAAGTCGGCGAGGTCAGCACAATCACCTCTAAAAACACGAACAAGGATTTCAGCAAGCGGGAACTACTCCTCGCAGATGACACCCAGACTTCGGTTCGCCTCACAATCTGGGGAAATCAGGCCCAATCTTTCGATGTTCCTCTTGAGTCAATCCTTGCCTTCAAGGGCGTCAAAGTATCTGACTTCGGTGGTCGGAGCCTGAGTCTTCTTAGCTCTGGCTCAATGACTGTTGACCCCGATATTGACGATGCCCACAAGCTAAGGGGGTGGTTCGATGCGGTTGGCCAGAATGCGCAGTTCTCCACGCATCAGAGTTTATCCAGCGGCGGCGGCGGAAGACAGGACACTACCAAGCTGATTTCGCAAATCCTCGAGGAGGAAAGTTACTTGGAAAACACCCCAACCTACTTCACCGTCAAAGCGTCAGTTACCTATGTGAAAAACTCGAGCACGGTCGCGTATCCCGCATGTTCAAAACCGAACTGCAACAAGAAAGTTATCGAGGAGAGTTCCAACAACTGGTGGTGTGAGAACTGCCAGGCGAGGTTCCCTGCACCGCAATATCGTTATATATTGAGCATCAACGTCTCCGATCACACGGGATCGCTCTGGCTGAGCTGCTTTGATGACTCGGGACAGACCATTGTTGGGATGCCTGCAAATGACTTGATTGCTATTCAGGACCAGGACGCCCAGAACGACACAAAGAATTTCTTGGATGTCTTGAACCAAGCCACATGCAAGATGTTCAACTTTAGGGTCAAAGCGAAGATGGAGACATACCAAGATCAGCCGAAGTAAGTGTCTCCCAATCGTAAACAAGAGTATGTTGCTAACAAGAATAAAGGCCCCGCTATCAGGTCATGAACCTCTACTCTCTCAATTACGCCCAGGAGGCGAACAAGCTCGCTCAGATCTTAAAGCAGTATGATGTCGATTCAGACAGCTTGTTCGTCCAGTAGTGCTAGCTAGGTAGACGAACAGTGTGAACACGTCACGTTTGATCGGTCATGTTGATGCATTCTTACTTTTAGGGCTCTAATTAGTCCACTCGGGTTCGCAAATAGAATAGTATCATGGAACTTCTAGCTACCTTAACTGAAAAATGACAGCTAGATAATGTGGAGGGTTGGTTTTATGTAGAAGAATGGTGGTCAAGGACCAATATATCCCCTGTCATGTTACTACGTCCATTCATTGTGAGATGTCTCATCCTAATAAAACCTATCGTTATGCCTCCATGTTTAATATCATCGAAACAGACAAGGAATGTATCAAACCCCGTCGAAATACTCCAGGAAATGCCCATCAAACATCATCTAGCAAAGCCTCTAGAACAACTCCATGGGATCCCCACCCTCCTCTCGTTCCCGTTTAATCCCTGTCTTCTTCTCCTCCTTCACTAGCCCCGCAACAAACACTCTGAAGAAATCAACATAGGGCTTCAAACT
The DNA here is from genome assembly GCA_010093585.1 of Melanomma pulvis-pyrius CBS 109.77. Taxonomy (NCBI): domain Eukaryota; kingdom Fungi; phylum Ascomycota; class Dothideomycetes; order Pleosporales; family Melanommataceae; genus Melanomma; species Melanomma pulvis-pyrius. Next base: position 68,654 of record MU001745.1, on the reverse strand, counting down.
CGTCTTCTCCCAATCCTGCATCTTCTTCTCGCCCTTCTTAACCTCCTCGCCCTCCCACTCATCAATCTCATTTAGCAACTGCGTGACAGTCGGGACACCCAGCGGATCAAACTCCTCGACCTTCCGCGGATCAATCGGCACGCAAACCCGCCCTGTACCCGGATGGATGACAAACGGGCTTTTCAGCAAATGGTTCAGTTTCTTGGACACCTCAGCATCGAGACGTGGGTATGTGTATTCTAGCACGATATCTTGTTTCGCTTCGAGCAGTTCTTTCGAGGCCTTTGAGGTGGACAGGGCGGATTTAGCGAGGGTGTCAATGTCGGACCATTTCGACGCACTTGGGCGCGAGGGCGAAGAATCCCATTTCTTTTGCAGCGCGGCTTTGAGCGTAGCGTCCGGAAGGAGATTAAGCAGATGTTCACACTTTTCTTCGGCCCAGGGATCCTGCTCCAGCAGGATAGACGTCTGGAAGTGCTCTTTGAGGATGTTGAGACTGCGGTCGAGATGCGGATGTAGGGGTCTGCGGACATTTACTTTCTTTCCGCCCTGGTCACCGCCTTTCAGGAGCTCGAGATACCCAGCCACGGCACGCCGCTTCGCATCGTCCATCTCGCGCGCTCGCTTGTCGCACACCCAGGCGTGAGCACCACGACGTCCAGAGTACACCCACAGGATGTGCTTGAAGCCGAAGTCGTCGCGCAGCGCTACGTCTATGACTTTTATCGCCATAGTGATGAAGGCCCAGCATTTGTGGCAGATGCTCGCGCCCGTGCAGCATGTGCGGATATCATCGTAGTCTGTCATATCAATATCAAATACCAGTTCCTTTGTCAGTGGGCGAAATGTGCTGGCTTTGCGGAGCGACTTGCGGTCGCGCGGGTTCGTCGAGTATACGGGTCCAATTTCGAAACGGGAGGGGATCTGCTGTACGCATTGTTTTCGGAGGAGGTCGGCGGTTGGAAAGGATTGGTAGCGTAGGTAGGCGTCGTTGGGGAGCGTGAAAGCGAACTCGCGGTGTGCAAAGTCGTTGGAGGGGGTTGCGGAGTGATTTAGCCATTGGAAGAGGTAGCGGAAGGGGAACAAGCGTTGGTAGAAGGCGCGCATTATGTCGGGGTCGGAGAAGGTGGATTTGGATGTTATCTTGCTGTGTTGTGTCAGTTCTAGAACGAGATGGGAAATAGAGAGAAGTCGTACATGGGCGCTGGCTGGGAGGCCTCTTCCTCGGACTTGAACTGTGGTGCGCTGGACGCGAACTCCTGGTCCGAGTCCTCGTCATCAAAGAGATCTTCAAGATTTACTTTGGTTTCGTCGGCTTCTGCGGGACTCGGTGCATCGGCCATGGAGATGTCCTGGGTCTGCGTGTCTGGCTCCGATTTGATGGTGTCAACTTGCGAGATGGTACGCGATGAATCATCTGCGGGAGTCGAATCAGGAGTAATTGAGTGTGGCATTGTGAATTTGGATTTAAGGCGCTTTCTTCCAGTGTTGCTGTGAGGTTCTGGAGTCGACGGCAAATATCTAGATCAGTAGGGAAACGCGACTTAGCGCGTTTACGCGTAAAGAGGCGCATGGACCACCGTGACTTCCATTCTGGGAACTCCTCGTTACCGCCAAGAGCCATCCTTCCAGTCACACTTCAGCCTCACAATCTCAGACATGAGCAAGAACCTCTCACAGTGCGAAGATGGTGGAGGAGGAGCTGGTTTCTGGAGATGGCTGGATCTCTGATGATTCGAGTTTCTATGGTATGTGCTACTTCGCTTCTATACATGTCTGGGTACTAGGTCGTCCGATGGTCCCTGAATTTACCCGCGTCATCCACCGGTAGTGCATCGCTAATGTTCGCTCTAGGCGACGAAGACGAGCAAGAACAACAGCTTTCGCTCTGTCAGGAATTCAGCCCCATTGATGCCTGGCGGGCACGTAGCAAAGATCTCAACGCCCTTCTCTCAAAGAAGCGAACCATGCCGCCGCCCGACCTCTTCAATGACCGCGAAGGGTGCTCAGATTCATGGCAACTAGGGGAATCCGTTGCCGACTTCATCACACGCCTCCCTCCTCTCACTACTCCCGGTGCCTGCTACGAATGGATATGGGTTTCCAATCCGTATCGCGATAGCCATGGGGACTCAAAGTGGCCCAAGTTAGATGATTTCAGGCCTCGCGGCTTTGCATTACTTGAGAAGTCAATCCAGACTAGACTTGCGATTCAAAGGGACTATAGGACAATTGCAGGGACCGTTACACGATTGTTGAATCAAGAGGCCAAGCTCCTGGAGCAACATCTCTATGAATTGGCTACGGAGACTAACATTCTGTCGGGAAAGGTAAGAAAGAATAACTTTTTACGAAAGAGCTAGTATCTGTTGAGCAATAATCTGATCATCTCCATGATAACACCAAAGTGGTATCTGGCAAGCACGGCAGTTCTTTGTAGAGCCAGCCTAATCCTCTTCGTCCCCAGGTTAGAATCTTGGTCTTCCTCGATATTGCTAGCTCTATATCACGAGTACTAATATAATTCAACAGTGGATGTTATTTCCTGCCCTTCAAGACGTTACTCGTGTCTGGCGACTGGTGGTCGAAGCTGTTATCAACAATCGACTCGGCCCCACTGCGAAAGTCGCCCCGGACGACGGCAAGCCAAATGAACGGCTGATATGTGTCTACACCAAAGACTTTCGTGACAAGAACGATGTTCTACGCGTCCTCCAAGAGCTCTTTAAGATGGGCCTCGTCGGTCCTGGAAGAGGAATATACTACAAATCGGACCTATATACGCTGCTCGACATTTACGGCAAGAACGCCGCCGAATACGGATTGCAAGCAAGTCTCTATTCAAGCCAAAAGATGTTGGCTGAAGCCAAACTCTCGAAACCAAGCCCCATTCCACAAAAGAAACAGACAACGTTGAATGGGGTTTTCCGGTCATCGGACCACATGGATATTGATTAATAGGACGTCTACATAAGTAAGTTGGCATATACATAGCCGTGGTCATGCGCTGCCGAAGCCAAAATCTCCTAGGGCAAGGATGTGGAGACTCATTATCAATCTATTGTCTGCTATCTATCACGTAGCTAAGCAACGCCCTCTGTTCCTCGAGATCCATTCACAGATACTTCGGAGAATTCAATATTTACATCTTATCTGTCATCGAACTAACCTAGTCATAACGCACGATACACTACCACGAGATGAGGCTCATATGTTCTTACATCTTCTGTTTGCCTCGATACTCATGAGAGCGAGTTGATATGGTGAAACCGGGCGTGCATCTTTCGAACCCCCTGCTGGATACGTTCTGGTGAAAATTGGAAATGGCTGACCTGCAACGTAATAGAAACTCTCTCCTGAGGACACGTAGCAAGGCGGGAAGGGTTCTCCGGATATTCTGCGAAAATTCCTGACCAACGTGCTCATACACGTGCATTGAGTATGACGAGCATCTCGGCTGCCGTGTGTTCCTCATCGTACTACTCGGCGCGCTACTGAGAGCAATTTTTCACTTTAGATGCTGGATTAAGAGTCTATTACTCGATCGTAACAGGGTCGAGAGGGACTTAAATCACCAAACCGGTTCTGTCACCTCCACGATGAGGCATCTCCGCGACGCCGAGACTCAAAAATTCGAACCTCGATCATGTTTCTCTCACAAGCAATAAGCCGTGCTGGAAGCCTAGTTGTTGGGAGCCAACGAACTTTTCATGGCGGTATTTGTACTCAGTATTTGAGCCCTGTAGAACAGCTTCGTCGACATTCCGAGTCACAGCCCAACCGTTCGTCCTCGGTCGAAAGACGTCATTCGGCCAGCTCCGATGGAATAGAGTATTACTATTGCGGCTAACTGTGTGGCAAGCGGTGGTGAAGTGGATGCGGCTTCGGTGACTCGATGAGAACTGTTTCTATCGAGTAATACGGCTGTGCGCTGCTGTACCGCTGACAATTCTCTAGCTCTTAATCCGAATTAGCGGCGCACGTTCCTGATCCCCCAAAATGCTCAGCCCAGGTCCCTAGCGATTATCATGAGTCGAAGCGGAGGCTTGCATCTCAAAGAGAGGAATGTGAAAATGCTCTGAGAGATGCTAGAAAAGACATTTGATGGAAGAGCAACCACACAGCAGTGACGTTGGGTTGAACGTGCGCTAGCCCCTTGCGCTGATCCGCTCCGGCCCTTTCTGATCCACACCCCTGCGTTTCTCTTATCTCTCCAGCCTCAACGCACGTCCACACACAACCGCACCACCACACCACAATATTATCGGGAACCAACGGGAGCCAGCATGCGAAGCTGCCAAGATGTCGTCGATAACCTCACATAATCAGGACGCTATCAGTTTCTATCGAGTAAGAGGCGGTCTGTTTTTGATGCGAAGCCTGCCCCCCCGACGCAGGAGGCTTCCGATACCTGGGGAAACAGATCATATCCACGGGATTCGGGGCTCCAGCATGGCCCGTATCGTGGGTTGATAAGGGCTGCTGTACCCCAGGTTTTGATCCCGTTTGGCTTGCTGTTCCTAGATGCACCTCCTTTGTCTACCATAATCAAAGACATTGACTCTTGAGTTTTTTTCTTCCTTGACTTCACTGCTGGACGTGTAACAACCACACGACCTTGTTGTTGCTTATCTCTCCACTATCCCCCCCCCCCCCCCAGTCCCAAAGCATCTGCCGACCAGTTCCGAGTACCTAGCTCGTCACCTTCCGCAATCGGAACTGCACACCGAAATACACACACACTTTCTCTCTCTTCCTTCAACTTCAATCTCTTCATTCTTGACCACCGTTCGCCAACATGGCTCCTCACGCAACCACCCCTCCTCCTCCTGGCCACAGGTACACTCACCAACCCATCACAGTCCTAGCTTCCTCGAGAGCAGTCGTTGCAGGCCGCCTTACCGAAGCTACCATCGTCATATCAAATACGACTGGAAAAATCACTTCTATCTTCCACTCTGTCCTCCCTCGTACCGACTTTCCAGAAGACACCGCGTATACCGACTACTCACCTCTCATCCTACTTCCAGGCCTTGTCGATGCTCATGTACACCTAAATGAGCCTGGACGCACAGAATGGGAGGGCTTCTGGACTGGCACTCGAGCTGCTGCATTCGGAGGCGTAACTACTGTCGTTGACATGCCACTGAATGCTATTCCTCCCACGACTACTGTAGAGAATTTGAATATCAAGATCGAAGCTGCCAAAGGGAAGTGCTGGGTTGATGTAGGCTTCTATGGAGGCATCGTACCTGGGAACGCGGCCGAGTTGAAGGGCCTGGTCAATAAAGGCGTGAGGGGCTTCAAGGGATTCTTGATCGATAGTGGTGTAAGCATATCCTCTCACTTGTCTTCCTAGAAAACCATGAGGCTAATTTATTTATAGGTCGAAGAGTTCCCCGCCGTTACGTCAACCGACATCGAGAAAGTCATGATTGCTCTAAAAGACTCTTCAACAACTCTCATGTTCCACGCGGAAATGATCCCACCCATCACCGCCTCCGTTGGCGACGATGTCCAGCGCGCCTTCCCACCCCTTGCTCCTAGCGGGCCCCTCACCTCCTACTCCACATTTCTTGACTCTCGCCCACCAGCGTTTGAGACCTACGCCATCGCTGAGATCCTCTCCCTAGCTCATCTCGCTCCCGAGCTTCAACTCCACATTGTGCACCTCTCGGCCATCGAAGCGATCCCTCTGCTACGCGATGCCCGCGCCCAAGGTATCAAGATCACCGCAGAGACTTGTTTTCACTACCTCGCGCTGGCTGCCGAAGCCATCCAAGAAGGCGACACACGGCACAAATGCTGCCCGCCGATTCGGGCACAAAACAACCAAGACGGTCTGTGGGAAGAATTACTACGAGACCAAGCCGACGGCGTCATACAGACCGTCGTCTCAGACCACTCTCCCTGCACGCCCAACATCAAACTCCTCCCTGCGGCGTACGCGCCCAAGAAGGAAAGTAAGCGGAAAGAAGGCCATGAGAAGGACTGTGACAGCTGTGAGAGCTCCGAGGGCGAGGAAGAAGGCCCAGAGGAGAAGGGTGATTTCTTCTCAGCCTGGGGCGGGATCTCGAGTGTGGGGCTCGGACTCCCGATTCTGTGGACCGAGGGCTTGAAGCGCGATGAGAAATTTAGTGTCGAGGAAGTAGTGCGATGGTGCTGCAAGAATACGGCGAAACAGGTCGGCTTGGAGAGGAGCAAAGGCGATCTAGGCGTCGGATTTGATGCTGATGTCGTGGTATTCGATGACGAGGCGGAGTTTATGGTAAGTCTCTCCAATTTCTATGGTATGAGTATAAGGGAGCTTTACTGATCAGTCTGCACAGGTCGAGCCCAGTACCATGCTCTTCAGGAACAAAGTCTCGCCATACGAAAACAAGACGCTCAAGGGCGTTGTGAGAGAAACGTGGCTCAGAGGCCAAAGGATTTTTACGCGCGAAGAGGGGTTTGTAGAGAAGACGGGCCCGAGTGGCAAGTTGTTGCTTGAGCCGAGAAAATTGAGTAAATGAGAAGGAAGACATCTGACAGAAAGAGAGAGGGAAGTAGAAGGTTTATGACCGAGACCCAAGTCTAAGAGATTTTGATTGAAAACTGAAGGTAAGGAGAAATTTTGCATTGGGGGTGGCCTTCAGATTGTTATTGCCTATGGGTCATTTTTAGGTTGCATAGCATCATCTGCATAGACGGCTGGGAGCCAGGCGTCTGCATGGTTTACGATTATGAGCTAATGGGAGCATGGTTGCATTATGTGAAAAGCATCGTCTATATGGCTGGAGAATGAATACAAGCATACACACTTTACTGAGATCTCGACTCTCGAGTCTCAACACATCTTGAGGGTTGGACTATCATATCACGTGGGAGTCTATGTTTCAAACAAGTGGCAAGAAATTGTTCATGTGTGTTGTCAGGATTCATTGATGTTTGACTAGATGTCCGACATTAAGGTAAACCGATTTAGCCTATCCATTTTCTCCATGAATGCCGTGTCCCATATCCTCATCATGCATCCCCTGATCCGCCTACTTGGACTCGTCGAAAACGTAGGTCAAGTGGCAGCGTCCGCAGTACTGGCGGTTGTGCATGGCAGCCATGAAGACGCCGGCACCGCACTCGGGTTGCGGGCACTCCCTCCTCAGACGCTCGATCTTGCCGTCGCCGTCGACCTTGTAGTACTTGAGGACCGCGAGCTTGGTCTTCTTCCTCTTGTGCTTGATCTTCTTGGGGGTAGTGTACACCTTCTTCTTGCGCTTCTTAGCTCCTCCACGCAGACGAAGGACGAGGTGGAGAGTCGACTCCTTCTGGATGTTGTAGTCGGAGAGGGTGCGGCCGTCCTCGAGCTGCTTTCCGGCAAAGATGAGACGCTGCTGGTCCGGGGGGATGCCCTCCTTGTCTGTGGACTGTTAGAATAGAGCCAAGAGAGTGGAGGAGACGAGGAGCGTACCCTGAATCTTGGACTTCACATTGTCGATAGTGTCCGAAGACTCCACCTCAAGGGTGATAGTCTTGCCCGTGAGGGTCTTCACGAAGATCTGCATGTCGGCCTTGAGGGCGAGGTCAGTAAAGTTCGAGGTAGAGGGGTGCGCGGAAGAGAGGGACAGAAGAGCAGGCGTATTTAAACTTGTGCAAGCTTCTAGAGAGTTCTGTGCGATGACAATGACGGGGGCGGCATACCTAGACAATCAAATTGTCCTCCTCAGTCGTCGTGCAGAAGGGTTGGTTTGGAGGTCGATGTAGATGGCGGCTCGTGGAATATTTCAAGCGCTTAGTCACTGCTTCTGTGGCCTTGGCGGCGACGAAAACCTAATCAGCCGAGCTGTGGCGTCGCTAGTGGGGCTAGTGCAGCTAGTGCGACACACCCATGCTTCCGAGGCTGTGGCGCCTGCGTTGCTGGGTAACGGCGCCATGTTGATCGTGTTGATTTGGGTCCGCATCCGAACAGGCCGTCCGTCGTCATCTTCACTTCTTCACTCTCAATTCTCCACTCACACATCCACAAACTCCCCCATCTTCCGCAAGCACACCTCTATCTCGCCCTTCCGTCCCACCTACTTCGAGAGGAGTAGTCCCCACGCTCCACACTTAAACAAACATTACACAGGCTTCGGCCTCGAACTTACTTTGAAGCAGGCTGCTGGGAGACTGCAACTGTACTGAGGAGACCATAAGGATTCAACCCGCCCGGCGAGCGCCGCTTGCAACTTGCGTGAGGTATGTTTATTCCAACGTCGATGGAGGAAGGTTAGCAATGGCTAATTGTTGCGCAGTTTCGGACCCAACAGGACAATCCCTCCTCGATAACGATTTCCGGACTCCACCTGCATACAACATGCTGTCCACAAACACAACCTCGAGCATTCAACGGCGGCGGACACAACACCGCCGTTTGAACTCAACACCAGCAGCATTCGAGGCACCACAAGTACGACCACTCCCAACTAACATACAACAACAGCGACACCAGCGGTCGGGTATGAGTCTTGATCTCCGAGGGTTAAACCTTGAGACCAAGAACTCTACCCACCAAGGCCCCTTCCCGGATCAGATAAACCTAGGACCACTGGATACACAACACTTCAAACAGGAGCACAGTACGGTAAGTAATACTAACATAGGACAAACACAACAGCATAAAATGCAAGTAGCGCATACGCACAGCCAAGCCCAGCCGGGCCACCAGGACGCCTTTTTGCGATCCCCAGTACAGCAGTCTCTCCCCTCGCCCCGGACTCCTCACCGGACAATCCCCGGCCAGTCTCCCCAGCAGCCTCCTCTCTCTCCCGCCAAACCTCCTACAGAGGAACAAATGAAAGAACTCCAAGAGCACATACAGTCGGTGTACGGCTCGTACGGACAAGTCTTCATCAATATTCTCCCAACGCCAACTGCGACTCCTCAAAAACCGTCGCAATTAATCAGTCATGTGCCTCTCGAAGCTGCACCAATGCCTCCCAACTTTTCTGACATGGCAGATATCAACTTCGAGCCCTCGTCAAGCGCCATGAACTTCGATTTCGACAACCCAGACGCCGATATGGGATATGAATCATCTTCATATTACACGTCTGACACACTCTCACCGTCGCCAATGTCTTCGCCTCAGCAGAAATCAGTGCAAATGTTTTTGGAAAAGATCGAAGAAAACCCCACCCAAGAACTTGTCTTTTCGCAAACACCGGCTCTGTTCTCCTCCGAGGGCACTTCGGACAATCAAAACGGTCTATCACTCCCCATGGAGGAATCGTTTTCTCAATCATCGGCTATGACTGAACTTGAGATAGATGCCAGTATTGAGTATACTGGCATTTCTCCAGAAGAAGTACAACGGTACATTAGCGAACAAGACCCCATGACAAACAAGTGGACTTGCATGTACCCAGAATGCGGTAAAATGTTCGGACGGAGAGAAAACATTCGCTCCCACGTACAAACTCATCTTGGAGACAGACAGTATCGGTGTATTCACTGTTCCAAATGCTTCGTCCGCCAACATGATCTCAAACGACACGCTAAAATCCACTCTGGTACTAAGCCCTACAAATGTCCTTGCAGTGCCGAATTCGCTCGACAAGACGCTCTCACTCGACACCGCCAGCGTGGAATGTGCGTTGGTGGTTTCGCCGATGCCGTTCGACGACAAGCAAAGCGCGGCAGACCGAAGAAGAACCGCCCAGATCTCGAAGAGCGAACCGAAAAATCAAGCAAGACACGCCGGAAATTGGCTTCCGCGGCATCCTCTGTTTCCGCAGGTTCGCCTCCTTCTGACACACAATCGCCACCACCGTCTCTCGCAGAGTATGAACTTTTGCAAACTCGAGACCTACCGAGGTTGCTGCCCGAGACGGCCAGTTTTGGTGATCATATGAGCTCATCAACAGATCCGTTCAGGTATGGCCCAAACACTAAAATTCATGACACATTTGCTCATCCTCTACTTAGTTTTGAAACCGCGTCAAGCCCCTTCGCCGACGACGCCACCCTCACAACTTCAAGTTTCGACAACTCGGGTTCCTTCGGCAGCGACGTGGTATCGATGAATCTATTTCAACAACTTTCGCAAACAACACATACACCTCCCATGTCACCTGCGGATAACAGGCCGTTTTCGTCAGGCTCAATGAGCGAGTTCAAGGCACCAGTTCAGTCAAGTCCATTGAAAGGCTCGTCTACCCCATCTCGATCGTCAATTCAATCGAATCCCTTCAGCACACCGCCGACATCGCCTGCTGGGCCCAAGGATGACTTGGATGATCTATTTAACTCTTTGCCTGATAATTCCTGCTCGCAGTTTGATCTCGAGATGAAGGCTATGGGAGATTTTTCGTCCCTTGATGCAGGCTCGTCCTTCGACTTCCTGGACTTCACTGTGTAACCGCTTGAAAACTTCGACATGGGAAAGGATATTGTGTACCAAAAGATGATGCGTTGTTGTATGATATATAAGGGATTAATGAACGTAATGATTGGCGTTCTCTGATCTCTTGGATAGGATCATCATTTTGGGCATGGGTGGCGGGTTGGGACTGGATCCGGATCTTTTATGACAGAATGACTCTGATTCTTGATTTTTTGTTTTTAGGGGCCGATAAACCTACACTCCTTTGTTGGTTGTTGTTGGATAGGCAAGGCGTATATTCGGTATCGGGGTTGCAATCCTTTCAGAGGAACAACCGGACGGCCGGACTATGGATAGTAAGATAGTTTGTGGCAAAGCCGCGCAATAGCTACTCTACTGTAGAATGGAGATATTGTATTGGATCTTAATATACATGCAGATTGAGAAATGTGATGTAGACACGGATGTACTATATGATACGGTGAGGTTCAACGCGGTTGACTACATGTGTCTGAAATTTCCTACTCCGGCATTGCAAGCAAATACCATTGAATGCTGTCATCCAGCGCATGCGGTTTCTGTCTTAGTTCGCCATTGTGGTCCGTAATCGGCGAAGTAACCAATGAATGAGTTGATGATGGTGTGAGTTTTCTGCATGTTGAGAATCTGCAGAGTACTGTTTAGGATTAGTAGGAAATAGAGTGCTGGATTGGGTTTCATTAGATCGTGGGAGTTAGGGGGATCTGTTGGAAGGATTCAGGTGTGGGTGTGATAGAGAAAGATAGGGTAGGACGGAGGAGAATTTGAAACGGGAGGGGATGAAGTCGATTGCTTTTTGGAGGACAGCTCATATACGAAGATAGATTACTCTCGCTCCACTTGGTTGAGGAATATCGTTTAGTTCTATTTCCCAACGGACTAGTACATCCTAGCGTCCATCACAAAGCATCAAAATAGACCCTCTTCAACTCGTTGATGGGCTGCTAGACAACCACTCCAATACTTATCTCCATCATCTTGTACATCTGGGCCCTACTCACCGCCATCGTCCCAGCGATTGTACTCTTCATGGAAAGTGATCTCGCAGTCTCCTCACTGCGTCCTGGATGCGGAGGGGTTTCTGGAGGGCGTGGGGAGTGTGGGGACGGGGGATGGGGGACGGGGGACGGGGGATGATTGAGGGGCGGATTGTAGCGACAGAAATGGAATGAGATGGATGGTGTTTGGAGTGGCTATACCGCTTGATTGTATGCTAGATAGATATGTGGTATTTCATACCGGCTTATGACGAGTAATTGAAAAAAAAAGAAAATATGTAATATGTGTGTTACTGTGAATCGAACCCACGACCCAAGCATCATAATATAGCAGCGAATTCAACCTATGATACTTTCTGCTATTTTTGATTTCTTGATGTTATTCTAACTTGATATATATACAGTAACAAGAGTCTGGTGTTTTAATTATTTAATTAGTGTGTATGTATGTGTGTGTGTAGGGGGGGGGTAAGAGGAGAGGGGTAACGGAAATGGACTGGGATGTGATGGGATAGAATAGGATAACGTTCAGAGTGGTATACCTCTTTAATTATATGTTAAATAGTTATATGGTTTAGGACAACTAAATTTAAAAAATTTTACAAAATATATATTCTACGCCTTAAGTAGATAAGAACGTGAATCGAACCCATGACCCATGCATCATAATATAGCAGCGAATCCAACCTATAATACTTTCTGCTATTTTTGATTTCTTGATGTTACTCTAAATGTATATATATACAGTAACAGGAATTTAGTTTGACTAGTTAGAGGTAGAGAGGGAGGAGCGACAATTCTATGCTAGAGATATGGTACTTCATGCCGGCTCAGAACAACTAAGTGATCTTTTTTCTTCTAAAGCTTGGACAAAATAATACGTGTTTTACGAATAGCAAATCGTACCTGTGATGCTCTCTACTATTTTTGATTTTTTGATAGTGCTCTGAATAGATCGTCTGCGGTGGGGAAATCAAGGTCAGACCTCGGTGAGCGAATTTAGGTGAGCATCTGTTCGGGATGGCCCGAGAAGTCGTATTCGAAAACTGTTAGTAATGATTCAAGAAGCAACCCAGAAAGCATCACGCACTAATCTACTATCTGTTTGTGCACCAGCACCTCATATACCGCCCTTTCCTCTCTATTCCTTCGACCCAAAATCTTGGATGCCGATATCCTCGTCCTAACCCCAGAGCCCATGGAGATCGTCGTCATCGTCTGAGATGTCTATTTCCAACTCCATCTCGCCATCTCGATCCACCTCCCGCGCCATCCTCCACTCGTCCTGCGCATGCCGAACCTCAGCTTGCCACTGCGCACGTTCTTGCCGAAAACGATGTTGCTCGACCTGTAGCTCGAACTGCAATTGTCGGATAGCGTACTCCTTCGTGGCCAATTCTGCTCGATCTCGCTCGAGCTTTGCTTGTTCTGCAGCATGGTTTTCCTGCTCCTCTTCTAGGGTCGTTTCACGGGTAGCGAGGTGCGATTCCCGGACTAGAAGGTCTTGCCAGCGAGCGTCAAAGGTGGAGGACGTCGCTTCATGGGTAGGGCGATGAGGGGGACATGAACCTTGGCTTTGGTTGCTGAAGTTGAATGTCTCCCTGACTTGTCCTGCCGGATTTTCAGTGACCTCCTCGCCGATCGTGGCTTTGACAGCACCATGACGTTCATCATCATCCTCCATCCGCTGCTGAGCAAGCTGTCGAGCACCCAACCTCTCCTTTCCACGTCCATCCTCATCTTCATCCGGAATCGTCTCTGCATACCCGGACTCATACTCCGCCTCGCCCTCTCCAGCATGCATGTGTCCTAAAGGCGACACAGGCCTCGGCGACTGTGGCCCACGCGCATCCCTCCCTGGATCGAACACGCCTTCAAAATCCGGATACCGCCATTGGAACTCCGCAGAGCCGTGCTCGGGCCGTGGCCGTGGATATTCTGGCCATAAAGTCTCATCGGACCTGACATGGCGGTACGAATGCCACTGCGGACGGGGATAGAGTCCCTGGCTCTGGTGGCGCAGTTGGTGTGGGTGGTAGTGATGATAGGAGCCTCTTCTGCGGTCATGGAAAGGAGGTACGCTGGGCACTGTATTGAAGGGCGTATGGGTAGCGTGGAAACGATGCGGCGACTCGAAAATATCGTACTTAGGTGTCCAGCGAGGATGTAGATTAGATGAGGTATAGGGAGGACTACAGAAGGGAAATCCAAACGTCCCGGTCGCAGCGTCGAAAGTGTTCATTTTGTGAAAAGCGTGATTTTATCCGTTGATGATGCCGTAGGAATATGTTAAGATTAGGGAACTGAACGAGGAAAGTAGGCGATATGCATAGACGTAAAAAGGAGGCAAGAGACTGCACGTTTGCTCATACCAACACGACGGATCTGACGAGGTGATGCGCTAAGGCCAAATACTGTAATTTCTTGCCCACGTAGTCGGAGCAAACATGCTGATCGGGGAGCTGCATGCTTGATGTAGCTATGCAATCCTGTACTACGTTTCCCAATCTAACAGTAGGGTTCCACCTACGGAGACAATATGCTGTATTGTTTGACTATGACCGAAGGCGAAACAAAAGACAATTCACCAGTGATTGTTTTCATGATTTACTAATTTATTGTAATAGGTACAGAAGGTATGCAAAAGATGGCCATCACTTCCAACTCCACGACTGGTTGTTCCACAGAAAATGCCTAGTTCTACTTTAAACCCAATCAAGACCTGCCATTTTCCAATCACACCTGAAACGCCAACACACATATTTCAGAAATAGTCATTTCGGTCTCCAACTGAGTAGGCCCTCACTCATCGTCATATTCATACCGATCGGAGAAGGAGATGAGGGATGTGAAGCTCATATTCTCTTGCACATCCATAGCAGCGCGCTTTGCATCGTCTGCCAGCCAAGCTATAGGTACCAGAGCCATATGACCGCGAGCATTCCGCACCAACTTTGTTTTGAACCTTTGACTGAGAATGTCGCCAGGCAGTTGTATTGGTGAACCCATCTCTTGTATGCCGTCGACACGCCTATGTCGTTTTTCCAATATGTCAACGTCAATGGTGCGCAGCGCAGCAAAGTGGTAGATGAAGACTTTCTTCTCTTGCCCAAATCTGCGACTACGAGCAACTGCTTGTGCCATTTGGGAGTCATATTCATATTGGCTCTCAGCTAGATGCGGCGAGAGGAAAATTATGTGATTGGCATTGGTTAAATTACTGTCAAAGATAATTAGCTTTGTTTGTGAAGTCGGGAACTGGTTATGCTTACACGCCAGATGCTTCCACACCTCCAAGAGTCAAGATGAGAACCTTCTTCATCTTTTTGGAATTCTTGTTGTTCTGAAAATCGTGTATCGTCTCTGCTAGAAGTGCAGACTTGTGGTGGTGTGAAATGCGGTGGTGGACAAACACATCCTCCAGGGTGGTTACCGCTGCCTCGTTGGGCACAAATACGATACATTGGTCCTCATCCGGTATGTCATTTATGAGTTTGCAGACATCGTCCAGCTTCTTTCCAAAGCTCTTTTCGTTCATGTCATTCATCCGCAGTCCGATGTCTGAGATGGTGATGAGATTGTTTGCTTGGACGGGAACATCACAGCCCTTGTGAACACACGATTCCTTGTCTCCCCTCTTCGACAAACAAACTTTACATACCATATGTCCACAGTTATCGATCAAAACCATGGGCGAGGTACTTTTGGGGCATGTAGGCGAGCTGCATATAATTTCCTCAGGATTGGCTTGGCCATCAGAGAGAGTCGAAAGGTATCGTTGGATAGATTCAATGAACCTGTAGGACCTCATCCGAGTCGTAAGCTCCTGCGACGCGGAGAAAATTTCTTCGGATAGAATCTTCAGATGAGCTGTAGCCTCAGCCTCGGTTCGCACAGTTGAAACTGTCTGTCTCCCTTTTGCCTCACGGAGCAACTTCGACACTGCTAGTGCCGAATCACCATCCCCAAGCCCGCGTTTTGCGTTGAGTAGTTCTTTCAAGACACTATAAATGCCTTCACCTGTCTTGGATTTGGTGGATAGAAAGGCTTGCACCCCGTTGGCTTGCTTCATAAGCTTGAATATCTCAACCTTGGTCTCTTCAATCTGCTCTCGGCGTATTTCCGTCAAAGCCGCAAGCCCCGAGTCCCCTGCTTCTATTATGAACTCTAACGCGGAAGTGATCAAAGCTTCCTCGGCGGTCTCTGAATTGCGTAGGCTCATTTCGAACCTTGTATCTCGATGAGATGCAGATTTAGATTTGGTTTTGGACTTCTTAGCTGCCTTTTGCTTCTTGATTTGCATGCGGAGAGATGTCAGATGTTGCGACAATTCGAGATAGACGATTTTGTGGGCAATGCCTAATTCCACAGCCCGTAGAACTTCAGTGCAATCGATGTGCTCCAGCGACGGAGCATTTTGTCGGACAAAGCTATCCAGAAAGGACTGCGCTTTCATATGTCTTGCTTCATGCCACTGGTAAGACATGATTTGTGTTCGAGACATAAATTTCTCGACAGCAGTCTGATCTGATGCCAGTCTTTTCTCCAGTGGTGTTGAGTTTGAACTATCCCACACATCTCGTCCGATTTTGACGCCAAGGAGGGTTGCAATCTGGTTAACATCTGAGAAATTGTTCAAGGCTGGGGTTCCTGACAAAACCCATCGTTTGTGGGCGTTGATCTTTTTGACGGCAGCGTAGGTCGGATAGTGATCTAATTCTGCATAGAGATAATGGTATTCGTCCACTACTACACGATTGAACCGGAAGAGCTGCAAAAGTGGCGTTGGAAACAATGTCCAGTCGGCAGACGCAGTGGGTTGAGTTCTCGCCTTTTGATTGTACTTCGCTCTTGGAATAGGCTTTGCGGTTCTCTTGCCATAAGATGTCGGATTGGCAGGGTCGTACGTTTGATACGCGCTGCCGTGACCAATCTTGATCGGCACCACTGCTTGAAAGTCCGCTTCTTGAAGACGCATCTCGAGCGTGTCCACAGTGTTTTTCTTGAATTCGGCCACTCCGGTATCCCTAAGCTCTTTTAATCTTGCAGGAACCACTTCGACGGCGTAGTCTAACCAAGCATCGTAAGCACGCCCTTTCGTTGCAGCTGGCTCTGGCAGAGCAGCGAATTGTGCTAGATCTGATATGTATGAGGCATGGGCTAAAACCTTCCAAGATACGATGACGAGGCGCGCATGCTGCATATCTTTGATTGTCAACCGTTCAAGATCACCATGCTTCATGATAAGGAGAACCTTGTACTGTTCGTACTGGTCTTCATCCAAGAAGCGCTCGAACTCTTCTGCCCATTGTTTGGCAATGTGATCTGGGCATACGATCAACGTGGCAGCAACGTCAATCAAGTCCGGAAGACCAGAAGATAGCTTGACGTTTTCTTCTAGAATAGCGCTAGAATCTTTCTTCTCGATCTCATTCTGAATCAGGGCGATCGTGGTTACAGTCTTGCCGAATGAAGGTAGGTCCGCGAGAACACCTCCGCGAAGAGTGATCGTAGTACTTGCCCGAACTTCAAGTCTCCAGCCTAGCTCAGCATGAATTTCTGCAAAGTAATCAGTACAAGTTCCAAAAGCCCATTGAACGTGAAATTATCTTACCTTCTTCTATCTCTTCCACAGTCAGGGGAATTCCGAACTCTTGCTTTTCCATCCACGTCAGTGATTTCTTTTGTGTTTCGGTAAGTTCGAGCTTCATTCGACGAGGTCCTCGGTGTGGAGTATCGGTTGAGTTGCTTCGAAGATGCAACTTTGGAAACTTTTTGAAAGCGGGTTCCACATGATCCGTCACAAGTCTCCACATTTCACTGCAGGAGTTGAATCTACCGAGAATCCTGCTTCTAGCACAATGTTGCAGCACTGATACGTTCGCGGCAACGTTTATCTCAGTTCCCTTTGAATTGGCTGAAGCATTAATAACGAATACATTGGGTCGAGTTTTGACCGCGCGTTCAAATTGAGCTGCAGGCTTACGATCTTCGTGTGCTGATGCCTCGAATTTCTCATTGACACTCCAAAGGATGCGAGGAAACGGCGGGGCACACTCGCAATTCCGTGTCGTACATGTCGTTTCATGGAATTCTTGCCATTGGGGAAACGATGGCAGTAGTTTTGCTTTTTCCAAGGCCCAGGAATAGGCGGAAAACTCATGGGTGTCAAGAAGTTCTTGCAACTGGACATTGAGCATTGTGACCATTTGAGAACAATCCCCTCGAGAGGATTCAGAGACGATAGAGCCTGCGGGAGGCAGGCTTATATGTATGTCGGGAACATCGGCATTTAGATGGATATCTGAGGCAACCCAAGATCCTGGAATCGTTGCGTTGACTCGGGATTCACTATTGCTTTCGATAGCCCATGGCCGCCAAGAGCAATCGAGGCGAGCGAGGGAAACTCGAGAGCTGCCATAAGGTACCCGGCGCACATCGTGGCTGAAGACAAAAGAATCTAGATCACCATGACCGATAGGATCGCAGTCAAGGAAGAGATAAGTTGGTGGCTCGCTTGACTTTTTGTAGAGGCTACACATCGCAGTCCCGCAGTCAGGCAGTAAGGTGTATTGTCCGACTAGACCATGTTCAGCAGTTTGGCCTTTACTGCTCTTCACGTCAAGATGATTTGGCACAGTCTCATTCCTAAAGTCCGGAAGCCCGAGGCGATTCCTCCAAGAGCTGGTCTTCTCACTCGATGAGGCGGAGATGAGGAGCGGGTAAGTTTGAATCTCTGGAAGAAACAACTCCCACTTTGGCTCGAGCAATGAGTCTTCCACAAAGCCGCGGGCGACAGGTTGTTCCAAAGATTTCCGTATTGGATTATTCCCAGGTAGAGCCATTGGACACCTGACGAACAAGCGCCATTCGACCTCTTTTTCGATATGAAGTTCCAGTGTAGCCTTAGCTGACACGTATATCACTTTCCAAAGATTATCCAATCTCACAAACTTGCTGATGGAGAAATGTTCGGAGTTTAAGTTAGCTTCAGCAACTCGTTGAGCAAATTTTCGCCAATGTTCATCAGGTGTTCTATCCCGACCGGTAACAATCTGCTCTTCTAGCAGGCTAGGAAAATTGTTGAACGTCAATCTTGCCGGAAATTGAGGGC
Organism: Melanomma pulvis-pyrius CBS 109.77; assembly: GCA_010093585.1. Lineage (NCBI taxonomy): Eukaryota > Fungi > Ascomycota > Dothideomycetes > Pleosporales > Melanommataceae > Melanomma > Melanomma pulvis-pyrius. Next base: position 50,164 of record MU001745.1, on the reverse strand, counting down.
GCCAATTTTGTATAAAGTCCGTTGGTGGACATCGTGTGTTTCTAGGGATAGTTTCGTCGTACACGTGAAGAGGGTTTCCAGAACAGTCAGAGCAGGCTGTATGACCACATTCCTTGCACACCTGCACTGGTGACTTAGAAATGTCTTTTAAATCCTCACAGGCACACAGTTGTGTGCTGCTTTTGGCATCCTGTACGAGCTTCTTCATGTCCAATTTTATAAACCCAGACGATTTGAGGGTTTCGTGCTTCATCAATTTCGGAGTGACCAGCTTGGCTCTCTGGACCAGGCTAGTGTGGCAACTAGAAACCCCTTTGCCCGCCTTCTTATGGAAAGCCTTCGAGCAATGTATCAACGCGGAAAGAAGAGACGCCCCTATAACAGGAGTGGACATAGCATTTCCAGCCAAGTCCTGCAGCTCTTTTGGTGTTTCATTTGCGAGCAACAACTTGTCAAACGGCATGCCCTGAAGTACTAAAAGTTGCGATCCTGTGAGGGCCGTTTGCTGATTGCTGACAAAGTCACATCCGTTGGGTGTAATCGCTGGCAGTATCCCTAGTCTTGTTTTGAATCGGTCTGCATTTTGAGAAACATCCCAGACTGCCATTTTGTAGAGTGAATCGCGGCCTGCTAGAGCACCCAGCAGCTGAGCGACATCGATGCAATCATAGACGCGAGATGATTGTGAGAGGTAGAACTTCCGATTTGCAAAGTCAGGAGGGCACACGCTACCGTTTTCGTTGTATTGCGAGACTGGGTGCTTCATGCCTAACCGGTCGACTAGTCGCATTCTTTCATATCTTAATTTGCACAGCACCCAGTCAGTTTCTGAAATGAGGTTGGCATAATCGTGTTGTCTTGATAGATCCTCGGGGAGCCAGGCTTCAAAGGGACTGCTGCACTGGCGTGCCAATGCCATCATTGTAGTCTGCCAGTCATCTGCTGCTTTCTTCACACCCTTGCCATAGAGCTCCTTGTTTATTGCAACCATGTACATGCGTTGGCGCGTCTGTGGGAGACCATAGTTTTTAGAATCACAAATGTGCCAAGAACACTCATACCCGATATCCTCCCAGAGTTGTGTGACTTCGATCCAGGTTGTCTTGTTGCTTTTCACATTTTCGACCAAGACGACGCTTGGTCGAAACTCCTTCACGAAGCTGTACAGGGCTTTCCAGGTATCGGACGACTCGCCTCCATCCTTCAGCGTCTTCTTATTGGTGTTTAGACTTGACAGATCCTTGCACACGAAGCCGGCGATGAGTATATCTATGACACGCGGTATCTCCACTACTGCTCCGTACGCTGTTGTTGCGGTAATTTTGTGGGTTTTAGAGTCTCTAGGAATAAAATCGCGAGCGTCTCTGAAGAGCAGTTTGGGATGAAAATTTCGCTCAATGTATCCTTGTTTAACGGGATCAATTTCGGTGCTGAACAGATGATTGACTTGAATTGGGGGCATTCCCCTTTTTTCAAGGGCTACCACTTTCTATTAGCATCAAAAGCGAATTCAAGACTAGATCAACACTAGCTTACCATTTGAAATTTGCTGCAGGGCTATCAATGGTGCCTCTGTACCAGAGAAGATCGTAGCAACATTTAGAGGGAATGCGGCTTTCATGGTATTGGTGAGTACATTCTCTAGTCCAAGCTCTAACGCTTTATCTACGAGAACAACGAATAAGTCCCCGATATTAGAAATTGGTGGAAGGTTTAGATCAATAAATTTATCGTCGCTCTGCTTGGTTGCTGGTTTAGCGGGCTTTGTTCTCTTTCCTAGTTTTGCGCCAGGACTGATGACAATGTCTGCTTCGTCTAGATCGTTCTCGTCCGCGAATGACATCTGATCACGCGGGTAGCCTTCATCAGATCCAGATTCATATCCTTCGCTAGATAGTGCTTCATCGTCTGGGAATTGATCATCGTCACTCTCGGCATCGTTCTCGGAGCCCTCAAAAATGGAGGCGTCGTCGTCGTTGGGGTCCTCGTCCGACTCTAATCCGTCAACAAGTGCATATGAAATCCTCTGAGAAGAACGACGTTGCGGTCGCGATGAAGGTCGGTTCCTAGTGACCAAATCACCTTCACCAACTCTGGTATTTCCCTCATTTGCGATAGTGTCCTTCTCTTCCTGCTCTGAGGCGTCCTGGGGTGCAGTTTCGATATATGACCCACGCTGAGAACGATAACGCGATTGCGACGCAGGCAAGGTCCCAGAAGTTGTAACCTCGCCCTTCGGAGTATCCAGGGGTGTGTCCTCCTGAAACTCTGTTGCATCGGACATTGTCTGCATCCCTCTCCTAGAACGACGCCTCGATGGGGATGCAGACGGCGACTTATGTAGAACTGACCTGCTTGGGGTCTTATTCACAGCTCCCATACGCTTTTGCACCTTTATGGGTCTTGAGATGTCCATCTTACGCTCCAAAGTGTTGGGAGATGCTGATGCGACATATGACAGTCTTGTAGAGCGACGTCGTGTGTGGGATGTCTCGGGGGCCGATTCATCTACAACCGTTATGCTGTCAACCCCATCTCTGTTCACTTCCTCCTCCTCCTGCACCTCCTCTTCTTCTTCTACCCCGGTAATAAGATCATGTTCTGAAGACGATCCTGCTTCTGGAGACGTTATTGAGGATGGCGCTGTCGAATAGACGGGTGATGGATCTGTCAACAACAATGGCTCGAACGGGGCCAGGGATTCGTCGGACGAGGTGGAAGCTTCCCAAAGGTCTCTGTTCGCCGCGATAACCTGGGAGAACGAAGGTTTGAGTTCTAATCCAATTCGCTTCCAAGCCGGGATAAAGGTAGTAAGAGGGGGTTTGGGAGATCCAATTCGGTACACTGCATCTGTGCTATAGATTAGCAACGATGTTTTAAGTCTGGGGAAATATGGAGGTATACCTTCAAAGCGCATGCGCTTCGCTGAAGGTGAGGGGTCGGTTCTCACTTCAATAGCTGGAGCAGCTGTAGCTTCGTGTTCGTTGCGTATGTCCTCAGGTCGTCTCCTTTTGTTCCGTCTCATTGAACGCGCCGTCATACTGGGACCGCATGCAGATTGGCCCGACTTTAATAGAGAGGGGCTCTACAAGGTATCAAAATATAAAGAAAGGTCTGAGCATGCAATCGAAATAGGTGGGGTGAGTGTACACGACGAATGCCATAAAAAGTACACGAGACGCGTCGCGCATCTCTACAGGGGATATCCCTGTAGTCGCACAATCACGTGATGTCTTTAATCCCAATCCAACAGCCTCGGTCCGCCAGCCACTCTGCAGCAGTTCGGCGACTCGCACGTAACTTCATGAAGACGATGACGGCGCGCTGAAAAACGAACACATTTCTGTCTTACTTCCCTCCTCTTCCTCTAACACTAGCCATTCAAATCACTGTTCATTACCTTTGTCCAATCACAGAACAACAGCAATTCCAATCGCAAACCTCTCACAATGCCGAACCACCCCCTCTTTCTCGCAGCAGCTGTCGCTCACGGCGTGCTTAGCTTAGGACACACGGTAAGTAGAATCAGACATTGGGACGCAGTAGAACGAGAGGGTAGCTGTATGTACATTCTCACATGAGCTAATAATACAAAGACCAAAGGCATCGAGCAATTCAAACACCCATCTCTAAAGCAGGTCCCCGCGCTGCTCCGTAGCACGGTCCAAGCTGGCTGGTACGAGGGGAGTTTGTTTTTTGCTATCGTGGGTAAGGAAGCTTTTTATTTAATTCCAGCACGTTTCTTTTTCCTTCATCTTCCGGGGAAGCATCAATTCCCTGAACTTTCTAGCGTAATGGCTAACACCCACCCAAAAGCTGTCCTGAATTACAAGTGGAGTTCAACCGGCCTCGTCGATGGCCCGGACAAGGTCCTCGCAGGTCTTGTCACATCGCTCCTTTTCGGTTTTGGAGCAAACTATTTCCGCGCCGGAGACAAACCGACGGCCGTTACGCTCGCGATCGTTGGCGTTATACAGGCACTTGGGGCTAAGCGGGCTGCTCTATGAATCTCTGTGATATGAAAGAGCTAGTGTTTTATGGGGGAATGTTCCAGCTATCTCCATGCGAATACTAAAGTCCCCTCTAGCAAATACAGCCGTGCATCGCAGAGCGAGTCTGATCCTTTTGAGACGTCGCTATGTTAACTTATATTGCCCAAGGAACCCCAAATTCTGGGGCCTCCATATCAAGTGAAGCAGTGAAACCAAGCCAATGAACCCATTCCAGCCATCGTAATCAACTGATCGCCTCCATATCCGCAGCTCAATCTTTCTTGCCAGTTTCCTCCTCGCTAGCATCCTGGTTGGCCTCTACCTTGACATCCTTCTTGTTGACCTTGACCGGGTACTTCCTATTGTCGGACGCCAAGAGCTCCTTGAGTCGTGCTTCGTAGTATTCCTCGGCTTCCTTGCTAGGGTCATCGAAGTGCTCATCTTGGGCCAGCTGCTCGAGCCTCGAAAGAGCCCGCTCGAGATCGTCAACGACTTCCTCGGCCCAGTTCGTCTTCTCGGTGACGCCGCCCTCGCTCTGCATGGAGAATCGTGCGGTCTTTGCGCTCTTGGAGGAAACCACTTCGCTCTCAGTTGAGGCACCCGCGCTACTTGGACGATCTGCTGCGGTCACCTCGGAGGCTGCGGCTGCGGTACTAGTGGCCGGTGAGTCGCCAGATTGAAAGCCGTGATACTCTTGAATGAGAGGATTCAACTTTGGAGAGCCTAGACCGATTAGGATCTCTCCACTATCTATAGAAATCATGAGTGTTTCATCCCGCTGCGAGTCGGTCACGTCGAATTTGTCTTTACCATTGCTGATATTGTCGTCATCGTCTCTCTCACTGACGGACTTGTCCTTGGATGAGGCCGAGCGAGCTTCGATCTTGAGCTGCGAAAGGCGATCTCCAATCAGGCTTAGACCACGGCCGCGACCATAGTTGAAGCTACGGACGCTGTGCGCCGGCGTAAAGATTTCAGGTGTATTCGTAGGCGGGCTTGGGTACTTGCTCTCCTCTGCGGCCTCGTTGAGCACTTCCTGGATAGGCTCGAGGATGTGGCCTACGGCGGCGAGGTCCATCGTAGGCAAGGAATCGACGTCATCGGTCGCACTCGTACATGGAGTGGGATTCGGCGGAGTCGGCGCGCCCGACGACGAGGAAGCCAGCGACGTGACTTTGGTCGCCATTTTTGTCGCTAGTATTCGGTCAAATCAAGGATACTCGACTTATAGATGGAATACGAACGAAGCAGAGCGACTTCTAGAGCGAATTACAGAGGTGGATACGGATTTTGTTGTTGTGGAGGGTTTCGTGGTGTGGAGAGTGAGAGCGAGAAGGTTGTAGGAGCGCACCGATATATAGACGTGGCAGCGGTGAAGTGAAGTCGTGCGGTGAAAGTTTAAAGAGAGACGCGCAAAGAAATCACTCAAGTGTCAAGGGTACCCGTTCAGTGACGTAAAGTGATTAACAGATTTTCACGTCATGAAACTATTAGAAGTGGTGATGGTGATGATAATCATCACCATCACCGTTCCTGCTAGCCATGTGGTGAAATATCGTAGTCGACCAAAGGATAGCACTTAATCCCTTTAAGCACTCGCTATAGCAAGCTCTCTTGATTGATCTCCACCGGTGCTATCGTTTCTTGTTACTGCAGTTCGCTGTCTAACAATATCCAGGTCGGCAGACGGAGTCCTGAATACGGAGGTACTTGACGGCAAGTCGTATAGAGTAACCGGCTCTCCTGGGTGAGCACTTCTAGAGGCCCTCCTTTTTTCAACTCGTTTTCGCACCCACGGCACGAAATTGTAATACCTATTGATATGTCAGACATTAGATCCAATGTCAAGATAGTATGAACTGGGCAACAATACCCGCCACAAGCAAAGACACCAATCCAGAGGATCAGCTCCGAGCCATAAATCACAAGGCCCAGAACATCAATTTTCGGCTGGAAGAGGACGGAAACGAGGGAGAAAAGATCCCCAGCGGCATCAATGCCCACAAACAAGAAGGATATACCACGAACAGTGCGATGAACGTATATATCCCAGTAATGCCGCAGCACGCCCGCAGCGAGCAGCGTTGCTGATAGAACCGCCATGAGCGTTAAAGGCCACTGAAGATGCTTTTCTTTTGCAATACGCAGAGCGATAATGAGCGCGGCTTGGACGCCGCCCATGATGCATGCAATGGGGAGAACGACGGCGAGGGCGCGAAGAACGGTCCATTTCTGCAATGGCAAGAGTCAGCATGAATCACTCAGATGATATGCTTGAGGGAAGACTGAATATACCCTCTCATAGTAAAAGCACTGAATCCACGTAACCAAGCTCAAGAAGGTCAACAGCTGCGGCTGCACTTGCAGCGCAATATTATACTCTTCCACAACATTGTATACACCGAGCGGTACGCCAGCCCATGCCCAGAGCATCCTATAATGCGGGAGCACAGATTTAGCATAGTCCTCATAATTGTGGAGGGATTTGGGTATCCAAAAGTTTCAAGTCCCCACCATGGAGCGGCATCTCACTGTAGAACAAGATATTGAGCTTATTCTCAAGGTTTACGTACATCATAGTAGGCTGAAGCCCAATTGCATTATGCCGTCTCCAATTGATGACAATCTGCGGTATCAACTGTCCTTCCATCAACTATTTGCTCTTTCTTTCGATATCTGAGGTCGCTTGGAACAACGAACCTGCACCGACCAGCACACCTGCACCATCTCATCAGCTCAATTTCATTTCTCGCTCCCCAATTGACTTACTGCTCCTAGTGTTCCCAACACATTTGCAGCAACAGGAACGTCCATTGCGAGATTCGTGATGGGATGAGGTTGAAATGGCGGGCGGCACGGAAGTTATAGGGAAACTGCCCTGGACCATGTCCTAGAACTCGCCTGGGCGTGTCCTGGAACTTGTCTGGGCATGCGTGGCTAATTGTGCACGGACGGTACCTAGCAAAAGAGGTCCGAGGTGCCCGCCGCATTTCAAAGCAACAAAGTTCCAACAACACTCTTTTGCCTCAGTATAGCATAGAAGGGAATATGGCGCCAGGGCCGGTGGGACAGAGCACGGAGCAAAAAGACGACGCGCAAACAGAGGCAGTGCCGAAAAAGCTGGCCAAAGGTGTGGTCCTAGGTCCTGATGGCAAGCCGTAAGTACATTTTTTTTGGACATGCGCCTCGAGCTTTCCACCCTCGGTCTACAATATCCTCATGCTCTACATCATCGCTAACTTTTCTCTCCAGATGTCGCACCTGCACCGACATATCCTCCTTGTTCGCAGTGAGCAAATCCGCCACCAGCAGCAAATCCACCCTCCCCCCGAAACCACCCGCCGACTGCCCCCCCGACATCGTCGCCCTCGGCCGTAGCAGCTGGACACTCCTGCACTCCATAACGGCGACCTACCCCACGGCCCCCTCTCCGGAACTCCAATCCGAAACCAAGACCTTCATCCACACGTTTTCAAAACTCTATCCGTGCTGGCATTGTGCGTCCGACTTCCAGATGTGGTTGAAGGAGGACCGGAATACCCCGCGCGTGAGCTCCCGCGCGGAGTTTGGCCAGTGGATGTGTGAGGCGCACAATGCGGTGAATGTCAAGTTGGGGAAGAAGGAATTTGATTGTAATAGGTGGGAGGAAAGGTGGAAGACAGGGTGGAAGGATGGGAGGTGCGATTGAGGTTGTGGAGGGATAGAAGAAGGCTGTATGATTATGTGTATATGATGGGTGGATAGGATATGAAAGGAAGGGGTTTGGGCTACACTGCATAGCGAGGATTCCACTCTAGCATTTGAAATCTCATTGGGCGGCGTTTTGAATCGGAATACCAATCTCAACTTCACGATATACGAAATCACAAGACACACACACAACATGGACCCTCTCATGCAGCTTTTTCCAATCAGATATAAGAATCATCGAGTGCCGTATGATTCGATGACCAGTATCCATGACAGGTAGACCACAGAAGCTAACCTTAGAATTATTCCAACAGAAGCTCGACAACTCCAGCCGAGCCAAAGTTTTAGATCTCATCGACATGGATACACCATACAAGGGAGCCCATGACCTGCCAGCTTTCCACAACACCCTAAACACAAACAATGAGTGCATACATCGAATCTATCCAGATCCCGCTCAACCACAATCACAATCACAAACACCACACACACCACAAGCCCAGGAACCCTTCTCAACACCAAATTTGGGATTGGAAGAAGGCTGGTTGAGAGAGACAATAGCTCTATCCTACCGCACCCATACGACTATTCCCTCTACCCATCCTCATCTTGGTTACCAGCATATGAGTGATAGTGTAAAGTAGTCAAGTCATGGCAATGAAAAGTTCAGGTACTTCATTCAGGTTCATTTCAACTAACTAAAGGGGTAATTTCCGCTACTACGACCACTGCAAGCGCTCGCCAATAATGCAATTGTGTCCACGAATTCGGGATAGATGCTGCTAATCAGAACCATCTTGCATACATGATAGATTAAGTCTGGGTGCGAGCTCAGACCAGCCTGCTCAGATCAACGCAGATGTGAAAGATTGATGCCGAAGGTCCTTCGTACCGCCCATCCGTGAGTGAGGTCAGATATGATGATACTGCGTGCTCAAACGCATTTACCGCATAATCTCCTGGTAGATGAGAACTGTTGTATATTAGTTTAGAGTCCGATAAGGGTAGAGGTTCTGTTCACTTACGCTTGAGCTGCTCCTTGGTCAGGTTGTCCTTGTTTTTATCGAAATCGAAGAACTCCTCCGGAATCGGGTCGGCGGTCGGCTCGTCATCTGGGTCATGGTATGGCTCAAGGTATGGGTGCTTGAGGGCTTCCTCGACCGTGATACGCTTCACCGGGTTGAAGGCGAGTAATCGCTCCAGAAGATCTAGGGCAAGATCCGATGTCTTTGGGAACATGGCCTTCCACGGTATCTTCTTCTTGAATGGCAGAGAGCGGATGTACTCTCGGGCACGGCGAGACTTGATGCCGTAGTAGTCCTCCATAGTGGGCGTGCCAAGCACATCCAGAATCAACGTAAGTTGGTGGTGATCTGTGGGCATCATGTTAGCAATGATCAAGTTGTGCATCCTAAACACTTACAATCCTTTCCTGGGAACAGCGGCTTTCCACTCAGCATCTCTGCCAAAATGCAGCCTACACTCCACACATCAATCGCCTTTGTGTACTCTTTGAAGGTGAGCATAATCTCCGGTGCTCGGTACCAACGAGTGGCGACGTATTCTGTCATGAAGCCCGAGTTGTCCTCGGTCGATGCAGCTGACCGCGCAAGTCCAAAATCGCAGACTTTGAGATCGCAGTTAGCGTTGAGGAGCAAATTGGACGGCTTGAGATCACGGTGCAGGACGTTGGCCGAATGCATCGCCTTCAGGGCACGCAACGTCTGGTAGATGAAGTATTGGCAATGATCATCGGAGAGCTCCTGGGTTCGGATAACTCGGTGCATATCGGTCTCCATGAGCTCCTGGATGAGATAGACCTCGGTGAAGGTATCGTAGTTCCGCGGCTTCTGGATGTCGAGGATGGAGATGATGTTCTCGTGGTTGAAATACCTGAGAAGCTTCATCTCTCGTAGAGTTCGCAAACAGAACATGGAGTGATCGAAAGGTGTGATTTTCTTGATCGCAACCTTCTGGCCCGAGGGCTTGTGTAGAGCAGAGCTGTTACTAGTAGTTAGCACCTATTCAGGACTTTCCAAGTCGGGGGCAGAAGCTTACCAGACAACGCCATATGCGCCCTCTCCGACCACGTCCTGGATATCGTACTGTTCGGAGACATTGAAGGAAATCTTCCTGGAGCTTCCGCTCGAGCCAGCCGCGCGGGACATGCTGGCGAGTTGAAGAGGTGTTTATGCGCTTCTGCGCGATGGAGCGGATCTAATTGAGCGGATACTCAGTCCTTGAGTGTTCAGGATGTCGGGTCCGCGTCAATGGGTGGTGGGAGGGTTATGAGGCGGGAGAAGGCCGATAATACGACACTGCGTGACAGGAATCTGAAACCATTGTTTTGTTAGCATGTATGTAGGACAATGAGAGCCGAATACCGCTATGATTCTGGAACAGGAAGGAGGGTGCCGCACGGCGCCTTCGCTGGCGCTGGCGGACTCGTCGTGGGCGCGCGCGAATTGCGGTGGTGGGTAAAGGGCAGCCCCACATGGCCGTTCAAAGCGCAGGCGTGAATGAAGTGCCCACAGCCAAACATTGCACGACTGGGCACAAAGGCGGCTCTCGCATTCCGTGTTCTCTTCTCCACGGCGAGACAAAAGAGAAGGTCTTCACTTACCGGACGAGCTCGAAATGGCACCTTGGCCGTGGCACACGCGGATGCTGGGCGTCGGATGCTCCAACAAGCCTGTGTTTCCGAGGCGCTGCTACGGCGGGCCCCTTTGCGTGACAGCCTTGTGGTCTCCAGCGACAAGCTGAACGGGGTCTCGGCGGAGGGCGGAGGGCGGGCTTTGCGCGGGGCGGCGGGACGGAAAGAGGTCGCTGCGATTGACCACGGGAGGGGCAGGAGCGGTCTCGTCTGGGGGTGCCGTGCAGTGCAGTGCGGTGCTGTGGTGGTGCCAAGTCAGCGCCCCGTTTTGGCGGAGAGGGAGAGGGAGAGGGGCGCGGCAGGCGTGCGGGCGTGGGCGTGGGCGTGGGCGTGCGGTGGGAGCGGACGAGGCGACTCACTGCAATTCGAGCCGGGCAAACAGCGCACGAGTGGTGGCTTCGGCGCGGAGGGTCTGGCAGACAGCAGACAGCAGACAGCAGACAGCAGACAGCGGCCGGACAGGAGCAGCAGGAGGGCGCGAGGGTGCGGCGGCTGCGCAGGTGGGATGGCGGGGTTCGTCGGGCAGGCGAGGCCTGGTGGTGAGGGAGGGCAGCAGCGGGAGTCGGCGACGGCAGCACGCAACTCTCAGCGCGGCGGGCGAACGATGCGGCGATGGTGCAGGACCAGAAACAGCGAGATCAGGGCACGCACATATACTCTCTCTAGTCGCTGGCCGTGCCTGGCGGTGGACGCTGCAGCAGGCCTGGAGTCGTGGGCCCGCCGCGAGCTTCTGCGGTGCTGGGCCTTGCGTTAGCCGCTGGGGGCACCGACACACGCTATTCGCCGCCGTCCCGAAGCCGCAACCTTCATTGGTGTGACGGTCGTTCTGTTTCACTCACCACCGTGTGATGGGAGCCCGCAGCCTTCTCGCGGCCCCCAGGCCATGCTCCTGTGATTTCTTGTATGGCTCTATCAGATACGGCTATGCACCTCTGTCAACACACTCGCCAGCCTGTTCTGCGCGACATCCACGCCGGCCGTCGAATCGGCAGCAGCCCTTCTGCTCCACCCCGCCCGGCCTGTCTGCGCCTGCGCTGCTCTTTCGCTGCCTCACCACCGCGGAGCCATCGCCCTTTATCAAATCACCAGACCGAGCACGCCGAATCAGCTGTGCGCTGGAGCTCGACGCCGCCTGGTCGTCGTGGCTAGAGCTCGGGGCCCACCAACACCACAGGCCAAGCGTTGTAGGGCAGCATCTGAAACTGCCCGCACGAGCAACCGCTGAACCAGACGTCCTCCGCCTGCAGGGGAACAGCGTCCCTGTTTGAAGTCTGCACTGCCCGATGGTAGCGGGCATAGTTGTATGCCGCTGGGCGGGCAATGCGGCTATATACGCTCCCGAAGTCATTGGGTCCCCGTCGCGCATGCGGCGTCACTCGCATCTCTCTCGACACCTCCACCACCAACCGCTGCCACCCATTGTCACTACCGCCCCGGATGCCAATACGAGACATACGCCTTATCACGTCTCTAAGCGCCAGAGCATGCCCACCTTCTCGCGATCTTTCCATTTCCATCAGTGCCTGGCGTTTGATATCGAACCATCTGACACCTTCTGGAAGCGTTTCAGTTGCCAGCCGAGTAGCGTCATCACCAACTCTGGACTGCATCCATTATTAAGGGCACCCCACTGACTCTCCACCACTTCCGCCTTTTTTCTGAGGCAGCTGTCTCGGCAGTCTTAGCACCCGTCCTAATGCCCATCGGACTATCAAACTGGCTGATATTAGACTCAGTCTCGAGCAGACTCTCCATACTCGCGTTGGCTGAGATCGATTGTGGTACGCGGACTCGCATTAAGACAATCACGGAACTGCGTTCAAGCGGCAGACAATGAATCATCGATTAACTACCGTGTTGGGGCCGAATGGCTATTAGTCGGAGATTACACTGAACTGCAGGTTGCCAGTTACGACAGGACCTCAGTGCTTCAAGTCAGAGAAGATGGCTTGCGTCTTCTGGGCTGCACACGTAGCAATACGACAAGACAACCAACTAGGTCCTCCATTAGTCGATCTCGATCAGCTAAAAGGAGATAGATTGGGGCGACCGTTGCAGATGTCTCACTCTATGAGTACCATTCAACGGAGAACTATCTCGTTGTAGAGGATGATGCCACAGCCTCACCTTGTGTCCCTCGGACCCAGATAATTGGAGAGCATGAGTAACCCTACCTGCAAGGACCCGGCCATCTGAGGCTCTCCCGCAGTGTGGGTCATGCAGATCTAAGGTTCGTGCGCCCATGTGTATATTCTCCATGTCGTACGCGTCGTCTTCTCCGTACCTTCCCAAGTCGGACATTCAAGTCCGGTGTTTTTAGTCCTCTTTACTTGCAGTTGTCACTGCATCGTTCTCATAATGTGTACTACTTCGAGGAAGTTGTTGTTACCTTATAGGTAAGAGTATACCCAGCAACATGGGAAGCCATCGGGTTCTTACAAATAACATCAACCCTTGTTCCCATATCTAGGTATGGAGAATGAGCATCAGAATAGGCAAACACTTGAAGGACCGACTGCTTCCTTGCTTTCTTTCCCTCTGGCTTTTACAATGCCATAATCTATAGGCACTAACTGTCAGCATCTCCATATGGAACATTGTGTATATCCATGAGCCACGATGCATCATTTTGTTACATGTAGTATTATGTATTCAATCATCCGAAATATCAATAGACACGCTCAAATATCTCCTAGACACGACGCTAAATGTGTAAACTTAAAACCTGTCGCCGCAATGACTATGCGAACAACCCGAAACCAGACCTCAACCGTGTACGACTATATCTCACAGCTCTCTATTCCCTCTCCCTTGTGTTTCTCCGTTCCTATTTCGCCCCATCCTCTCCTCTTTCCGCCAATCCCAACCTCTCACGCCCCCTCTATTCCTTCCTCGTACCCCATCCCCATATCTTCCACCCAGACAGTCAACTCGATGTTGTGCCCATGGGAGGATATTGTGTTCCCTCACGTTCGACTTTCGGTGAACATACGCACCATTCCGAGGAAGGGACGTTGGACATGACGCCCGGTATATGTTGGCCGCACCCCCACCAAGTCGTCTTGTCTAGAGTTGGGGTTAGTTGGATGAAGTGTACTGGATGATGTGGAGCGAGATGGTGGACGGTAGGCAAGGGTAGGCGAGGATAGATGGGAGCGAGGACATGGGGTGGTGACGAGATGTAAGAGGAACAGTGTATAGGAGGAGGAGAGGAAGAAAATCGGGAGAGAGAAAAGACAGATTGACACCAAGGACGAATACATGGAGTTCGTGCTAACCGGTCCTATGTATTGCAAGAGAGGAAGAGGACTCACGGCAGTTTCCGCAGGAAGCTTTCCGGCACATGATGTGTGTAGTTTGGATATAAAAACCAGGCCTTCAGCTCGGGGGGACAGATTCTAGTAACGATATCGTCCGATTTTCAAGCTCAAGCGTCTGATATCCGCCCTTCGATACCCGGGTCCGCGATTCGAGACCAACGGCGAGATAGAGATAGGTATAGCGCACACGCGACGTAAAGGCCGAGCAGCAGCAGCAGCAGCAAATGTAAGAAATACGAAGTAATCAAAGTCTGCAAAGTGCGATGATGGATAGATGGATCCCGCAAAAGCTCAGCCGCACCCTCCCTCGATATATATATATATATATATATATATACATAACTACCTATCCTTCGCCCGCTGCCCTCACCCCACTCCCCTCGGGGCGAGAAAGGAAAAAAACAAATCATAGGCCCGCGTTGCTATAACCCGCACTATAGCTCCACAAAATGGGCCTCTTGCCTCGCCGACGTCCCAAGTCGCCGATTCGGGAAGCACGGATCCTACACCAACCGCCCGCCCGCACACATCATCATCATCATCATCACCCTATTTCAAGGTTTTTTGGGCTTGCGCATTTGCGGCCGGGAATAATAATTAAAAAAAAAAAAAGGCCTGGACCTGCTGGCGGGTCGTTGGAACGAGTTGTGTACGTGGGTGGAGTTTGGGGATGGAGTCTAGCATTGGTTTGGGGGGAACTTGCGGTGTGGCGTTCGCGGCGGGTGGCGGGATTTCCAAAATCGGGGAGGGAGATGGGATGGGAGAGGACGCCACGTGGAGAAGGGAAGTGCACGCGGGTTTGGGCCTGGATGCTGTGGTTAGGGTTTGGCTAGTGTTAGCTACGTCGCTATTCAAAGTGGACTTGGTCACTAGTCTGCAGTACTGAACTGCGACGGTAAATCAATCAATCAATCATGACGAACGAAGAGATGGATTTATCAAGCAGAACACGTCAAAAGATTAGAGCGATTCTATCAGCCGTCTAGAACATACCCAGCCGTGTGTCGGAACTTTTCCTGCAGCCCTGAACGCCCTCGCTGCGAGAAAGCATCATTTCATGCACCAACCTCGCCGACGTCCAACATACCCCTAATCAAAAGTAATCTTGGAAGCCTTCTTGGTGCTGTCGACGTCTTTGTAAAATGCGCCATACGCGTCATGGCCCTTCTTCTTGACTGTCGTGCCGAATTTCATTAGCTCTTCTGGCACGGGCTGGTTTGCTCCCTTGAGCACATTGATCAACCTGAGGCGAATGTTAGTAGATGACGGCTTAAGGAAGTTGATGATAGAACTTACGCCCCAGACAGTGCCTTGTCATGCTCGGTGAAGAATGTGATGGCCAATCCCTCCGCACCAGCCCGGCCAGTACGTCCAATACGGTGAACGTAATCTTCAGCGGTCAACGGGAACGTCACATTGATTACGAGCTTCACGGCCGGGATATCGAGACCTCGTGCCGCGACATCCGTTGCTACGAGAATAGGAACAGTGCCTTTCTTGAACGAGTCCAATGATGCCGTTCTCTTCTCTTGAGTCAGGTCACCATGGATGCCAGCAACCCTCAGTCCTCTCTGGCGAATGAAGTCCTCGATTCGGGTCGCCTCCTTTTTGTAAAGACAGAAGACGAGGATTCGATCATCTTTGTTCTTGCCAGACTGATATTGCTTCAGAAGCTGAAGAAGGCGGAACTCCTTCCCACGTGGTTCGCAAACCTCAACTAGCTGCTTGATGCGTACATTCGCCCGCAATTCGCCCGTGGGATTGTCGCCGATGATGATCTTGACCGGCGACTGCATGAATGTGGATGCCAGCTCACGAACAGAGGGCGGCCAAGTCGCCGTGAACATGAGCGTCTGCCGCTTCTTCGGCGTACACTGAATGATCTGCCGAATAGCCTCCTCAAACCCCTTGTCGAGCATACGATCGGCTTCGTCCAGAACCACGTACTCGGCCTTGCTGATATCCGCAGAACCATCTCCAATCAAATCGTTTAGTCGGCCCGGTGTAGCGACCACAATGTGCGCTGATTTGACAGCCCTAACCTGTGGGTCTTTTGGAACGCCTCCATAAATGCAGACGACCTCGAGCCCTGCTGGAGTCGCTAGTTTGACCAATTGATCGTAGATCTGGGACGCGAGCTCTCGCGTGGGAGACACGACAACTGCCTTGACGCCCCTTTGCTGACTCTTCGGCAAAGATGAGATAGACCGAATGAGAGGCACTCCAAAAGCGAGTGTCTTTCCGGACCCCGTCTCTGCCACTCCAATCATATCTCTCCCTGAGAACAGCGCTGGCCATGTTGCAGCTTGTATAGGCGTGGGTGCGTCGAAGGACGCGAATGGCGCGGTCTGGGATTTGTCTGTAACTGGTAGGTATTTGAATTTGATAATCGGGCGGAGTTTGCGAGTGGCAGGCAAAGGGTCGTCGATCGTCACGAAGTTTTTGGAGAGAAAGGCGTCGACTTCCGTCTGAGGGAGCGCAGTCAATTCTTTGTTTTCGACGTAGGGCCCAAAGCCCACAGCGCCCTCTGAGTTTGTTGCAGGGGACTCGGCCTCCGGGACAATGGCAGATGTTGAGCTGGACGCGGGTTTGGAGGCAGCTGTTGTCGAGTCTTTCCCGGCCGCTTCAGCTTCGGCAGCCTTCCTCAACTTCTTCTTCTCTGCCTTACGCGCAGCTTTTCTTGCAGCCTTTGCAGCATCTTCGTCTTCCTCTACGGCATTTGAAACTGTTTCGGTAGCATCTGGGCTCTCGGAGAGCAGCTTCTGTGCCTTCTTCGCCTCTTTGGCCTCTTTCTTTGCTTTCTTCGCAGCCTTGCGCTCAGCCTTTGCAAGCTTCTCCTCGTCCTCAGACGTCCCTGCGCTATTCCCGTTTATGTTCAGCGTATCCGCATCGTGCTTGGCTGCACTTCCGTTGGTTGTTGGCTCTGTCTCTGAGACGGCGGCGGGCTTCCGAACTTTGTCGCTCTTGTCTTTGCGGCTCTTCTTTCGGGATAGAGAGTCAGACTTTGCGATTGTGTCGTCTCCGGCGACTAATTCTGAAATATCTCGTTTCCCCATGGCGAACTGCGGTGGTGCTATGGGAAGAGTTCGGCGGCAGGTGAAAAACTAACTTTTTGATCGGCGAAGGTACAAAATTAATCCGCGAAATCTTGGCGCTCCGAGCCGGACCGAAGAAAATTTATATCCGCACCTCGAACGCGACTTAACTGCGTTGCACAATCGCAGCCTTAGTACACTCTACAATCTACAGAAAATGGCGGTCAACAACTCGCTATCATCTCTGCTCACCACTCTCACAACCTCGATTCAATCTGCGACCGAAGCTCTCCCGGAGGACGGCATTCTACCACCGAAGGACGGTATTTCCTTGTTGGATGTCAAGAATGATCTTCTTCTATCATACCTTCAAAACTTGGTCTTTCTCATCTTGTTGAAACTCCGATCTCGATCTCAATTGAGCGAAAGTGAAGAGGATGATACCGAGACACCCGATTCGCAGGACCAGGTCATCAAGAAGCTCGTTGAGCTACGAGTCTACTTAGAGAAGGGTGTCCGACCTCTGGAGAATCGCCTAAAGTACCAAATCGACAAGATCATTCGAGCTGCGGATGATGCTGCACGAAAAACCACCCAAGTTTCCAGCAAGTCGAACGCGAGCATTACCAAGAAGAAGGCCAAGGCCAGCGCCCGCGCAGGCTCGGATGTTAGCGATGAAGACTCAGATGGCTCTGCACAAACCGATGAAGATTTGGATGACGTATCTTACGGACCAAATCGTGCTGCATTTATACGCCCTCAAAAGACCAACGACACGAACGCCACCGAGTCCTCGAAGGATGGCATCTACAAGCCCCCGAGGATTACACCAATGGCAATGCCTATCACTCGTGGACGAGACGAGAAACCGGCAAGGAGGTCAGGCAAATCCGCAACCCTAGACGAGTTCATTGCAACTGAGCTATCGACGGCGCCTCTTGCCGAGCCGAATATTGGAAGCACCATCGTATCTGGTGGCCGTCATGTGAAGTCTGAGAAAGAAAGGAGAGACGAGGCCGAGAAGAGGGACTATGAAGAGAGCAATTTCACGCGTCTTCCGAAAGAGGGCAAGAAAGACCGCGCCAAGGGCGGAAGAGCTCGCGATGGAGGCTGGGGTGGTGAAGAGTGGAGGGGGCTGGGGGCTGGTCTGGATCGTATCGAGCGGCTGACGCAAAAGAAGGGTGGTCGTGGCCCATTAGGATCCCTAGAGAAGAGTCGCAAACGGCCAATACAAGATGGGCCTCGAGGAACAGGTACTGAGGCCGGAGAGATGTTCGAGAAGCGGAGGAAGGTTGTATCCAGATACAGAAAATGAGGTGGCACAATTACATCTGTCTATGCTTAACTATCGCATTTTCACTCCGATCGTTGCGATGTTACAGTCACACAACATGGCGCAATTTACGGGCTTAGACAAATGAAAGCGGATGTTCATCTCTTGCAACCTCCTCTCGCGTTAGGCACTTAAATGACTCGAAAGTTTGAGTCTAACTTTGAATACCAGGCGGATATGCATATTTCGGATCGCAGGCCCCATTTATACCATCTTATCAAACAATTTCTCATGCAAGTGACCCCCGTTCGTGTCTAGATCTTGTCTAGGAGTATTTTGTAGTGGCTAGTCCAGATAGCGGCTCAGGATGGCTTCTGTGGTTGGTTAAGTCGTGTAACGAAGCAATTTGAACATATACTGATATTAAATTTCTAAAAGGTAGATGAATTATGTCTACTACACCAAAAACTGTTTCTATCGATGAGTCATATTGGACGGTGGTACCGCATATGTTCATAAGGTTAGTGTACATATCTGCAAACCCCACCCCACTCCACCTTTCACATCTACTCTCTAACAACGTGTACTGAAACCCCAAACTCGAACGACATGTCTGGATCCGTTACTTTCCAAAAGATACCCGAAAATGAATTGACAGAGGACATGGTCAAACAAACCGCAGACCTGTTCTCGTCCGCCTATGGGGTCTGGGGCGCACATGCACAAGAGAAGGTCGGAAAGTTCTGCAACGAAGGTAACATTCTATGTCTTTACTTTCCAAGCAGTTTGAGCTAAGAAAATATGGGCCGTCGTGTCAAGATGTCTCCGAATATACTAAGGGAACAAAGCCTCCCCAAGGAAGGTCGAAATGTCCTCGTCCGTGCTCTTGTTGGGGAGGAATTGGTGGGACATGCTTTCGCAACAAGATGGAAGTATGAAGAGTATCAAGTATGCTGGGTTACGCAGCTTTGTGTCAAACCTGATCATCGGCGTTGTGGTATGGCTACACATGTAAGTCGACTTTTCCGTTGATCTTGAGAGGTGTATTTTTTGCACATTCAAAGATGTTTTAGTATTCTATTTCAAAATTACAATTTGTGTTCTAAAAGGTTATCGCCTCTTAAAAGAATATCAAAGAACTGTTTTTTCCCCTCCAAAACCAAGATATCTATGCCCAAAAATGGTACTTCCTATCTAAAGCGAGTCCTACTGAACTAAAGTTGCACGCTTTCAGAGGACGAAGCCTGACTATCACAGATGTTGCTCAAATTAAAAGAGGGAGAACAGGATCGAGCCTTCGGCATTCTGAGCTCACATCCCGCTGCAATCATGGCAGCATTACGAGCTTTTGGAAATGGCCTTGAAAACATGAACTTCGATATGGCGAGAACGCATGCACATGCCATAATGACGTGCTCTCCAGTCAACTACGTCAAGGCTGCTACTCTGAAGGCCGATTTCTTTGGAAACGATATTCAAGATGGGAATGTCTGGTGCGCCTTCACCAATTTCTGGGTCGATCACAAGGAGCCGTTGGGGGTACTCAAGAATCTGAACGAAAATGGCATTCATTGGCCATTGGGGGAGCTCCCAGACGGATGCGAGTATCTTGTGATTGTAGAAGGCACAACTGGGCAAGATCATGGCGACTAGACCCCACATACCTTAGACGGATACAGTAACTATACGTAGAGTGTGATCGATTCTCTTGACGTCTTCCTAGAACACAGGAATTTCCAGTAGGAACAACTGTGGCTAGTGTGCGATGCCCCAGTCAGTGAGGCCTGCTTAAGACACTTTGAAGATAACAGGGGAATGTGGTGTTGCATCCTTCTCGAACAATTCTAAGGAAACCTGGCTGAGGGTAAATACCCACTGCTTCGCTATCATTGTCTTCAAGGCCACTGAGAGGTTCGTGCACATATCACCTTCACCCTTCATGATGATTCCTAAATGCACAACGAGACAAGCGTCGGCCGAAGACTTAGCCTTTCTGCCCCTGATACTCCTTCAATCTCCTTCGTGTATCTATCACGTACGTTAGTCCGAAGAGTTTTATATTGAACCAGAGCTAGCCGCCATCCAAATTTCAAACTCTAACCAGCTGGTACTGCGAACTACATCTGCACGTCGGAATCCGAGGATAAGACACATATGAGGGAGGCAGAACTATAACAGCCAAGCGATCACGCGTGACGATCATGCAGGAACTGGTCTGACATCGTGTTCCTGTAGTCCACTTCTCTATAGTAGTTCCTCGTTTAGTGACGGTCATCCGACCCTAACGGATCAACCCGAACCTCTCACCACCCCGCAGGCCAGCCCGGTACGACTATCCAGGGTTGTCGAAGGATGCTCTTGCTTCCTCGGGGCGTCTTGATTCTTGCGTATGCGCCGGTCGCGTACGCCCCTATGCACATCATCCACGGTCACGGATCGATTGCGGGGTGACGCTCTCCACAAGCCGTACAAACTAGCTAAATGATGTGGCTCAGAGTTGGGGTCGGGCATCAACTTGGTTCAGGTGAAGTCCACACAGGCAATCTTTACATGTAGACCTCCACGATTTTAGGTCATCCGGGCCCGTCTCTTGAGAGTCGTTGTATTCTTGAAAGCTACCGAGTCTTACGGCTTCTCCAACATGGTACGACCTGCCACCAAATACTTCCAAAGTTTTAAGTCACGAAGGGCTAGCTGCCGTCGGATACGATCCTGGCGACAGAGCAAGAAGCCATAGATGGGCCTGTTCCTCTCCGTCGTCGACGCTAGGAGACATACGCCATGATCTTCAGAGACTGGCGAGCTGCACCTCACTGTCGTCACATCCGAAGACGACGAAATATGAAAACGTATGATTGTCCTGTGACAAGGTCAAAGTCAATCGAAAAGCTAAGTCTATTCTGTCTAAACCTCCGACAAAGGACATTGGATTTCCGTATCCTAGGCCTGGGATCCAACCAATCCACAATGCTGATTATAACCCTCTTCAAAGATGCGAGATACCTAGACGAGGTCACGTATGACCTATATCATACAGGGCCTGTCGATACGTCGCTACTGGTAGCTTGTTCAGGGTGGAGTATATGCAACGCTCCCGGTACACAGCAAGAGCAGCAATATTCCCCGCCATGTTATACTACAGGTACAATCTGACTCAAGTGTTTCAAGGCTCGGACTACTTCCCTCTTAGTAGACTCCACCAACACTTCCAAAACATGGTCGTTTCTCTCACAATATGAGGATGGGCACTCCACCATCTTTTCTAGGTAAATTCTCTCCGATCTCATTTCGGCATGACGCAAGCACATTTGCCCGGTATATCGAACCGGACGTTGCGCCAGGTTAGAGAAAGATGCGCCCCTCCGGTTAATCTTGCAGGCCAGCAAAATTGCGTATCTACTACGGTGGTATGTACTGTGGCCGGTCTAGCACAGTCCACGTCGAACGGTAGACAGCCACGTTTGTTTCGGCGTGCGCGTTGGTCTAGCCATGACCTAGCGACGAAAGCTCTATAGAAGACAGATCTATAAGACAGGCTTTGGTGCTTAGCGCGGAGACCAATCGAAATGCACGCCTGCAAGATGCTGTGTTACCCTTGCCAACATCATGGTTTGGTCATGAGGGGGGCACAAGCGGAACATTTTCCACGCATCTGGTTTGTGCAATAATATCTTCGGAGGAATAAGCGAACAAACTCAACTTCAGGTCAGGGCGCTTGAGAAGAGGGTGGGAAACGGCATGCTGACATACAGTTGACAGCTTCATCATGCCAAGACAGACGGGAAGTTGTGGCCTTTGACACGGCCGTAAGTCAGCCACGATCAATGCAAGTGGGTGGAAATAGCAAAGGTGATTCCAGATCCGGGTCAGAGCTGCTCACGCTCACGCCCCCGCCCCGTCGGGTTCCAGGAAAGATGATAACTTGGATCAAATTGATTTGATATGTGCACATGACTAGTCGTGTTGCCTGCGGGCGGCGAACGGTCGTCAGCAAAATCTATACCTCCACGCTGGGCGTGGGATCACCTGTCATTAGGTACCCAGAACCCAGCCGTGTCTTTTCCCGGTCATCAAGTCCACCAAGTACTACGCTACCCTTGGAATTCAATTTAATACGAGTGGACGATCTTGGCGAAGACAAGGAGAGCAAGGGCCGGACCAAGAGAGAGAGAGAGCGACATCCAACTGGCTAACAAGGGACCATCTACAACTTCAAGGCAACTACAGCTTCTGCAACGTTAAAATGGCTGCCGAACGTGCAGCTGCGGCGAGGGTGCGTTTGACGGGCCTCAGAGTAAAGTAGAGGGCCAAGTGGCCAAACAATCGTCGTGCAGAAGCGGCGCCACCAGCGCAAAGAGTTTGGATGAGCAAGACGGAATTACGCTGACACTGCAGCAGCCGCTGGCATGAAGCGTAGTGCAGGCTCTGCCACCCAGTCACAACTACGCTCAAGAGAAAAAGTGGTGCATACATGGCCCCCTCCAATGTTGCCCTTCCTTCCCTGTCGTGTGGTTCCATGCACGGGAAATCTCCCTCCATCCACACCAGCGCTATCGTGATTTCTCTTCTTCTCAGCGACGGCAGGGCGCCTGCATAATCATTCGGGCCAGCGGAGAACACGGCTCCGCCTCTATCGAACCTTCTATCAATTTTCCAGAAGCTTTGCCCCCTTGTCAAAGGATAATATCACCATGCGGGGTGCAGACGCCCAATCATGGGCTCCCTTGCTCACTACGCCCCAGTCGTGCTCGCTCTCGTGTTTCCGAGCCCTGGAGGCGTTTAAGCTTCCTTTAATCTAGGCTTGATATTGAGGGGACCCGATTATGGCACCGATAACGAAAAAAGAAGCATACTCTGTGGGCTGCATCTTCGTGGCTGACACGCGGGCGGACGAGATATAGGTGGAACGGGTTCTGCCATGAATCGTCACCTTGAAGGTTCAATTTTGTGGCTTCTAGGGTGGGTTAGAGGAGGATTTACGCCAGAGCGATCATGCGGTCTCAAGCACACTCGTGTTTTTGGTAGATCGTTCATTGGTACCTTCGCTCTTCTCCCCAATCTTGACACTTTGTATTTCGCCATCGCCTTCATCTACCCTACGTTGCCATGAACCAGTTATCGACCCGGATTTTCTCCATGCCCCATATATATTGTACATGTCGGTACCATTGTTCCCCTCCCAATTTCTTGTACCGCTCGTTGCCGAGCCGAATCGCCTTGCAAATGAAATAGATACATGGTAAATGTCTAGGCAGGCCTAGTCACATGATTGAAAATGCTGGGCTACTTTCTAAGGTTTGAACCCCTCCTGATATCCCACTTTGATGTTCCTCGAATTCGCGTACGAGCTTGATTGGACCGACCCATTTTCCGGACCTGCACCTATGCTTCGGCATCCCATAGGATCCTTGACCCTACCCCTCGCTTTTCCTTCGGGCATTCCGTGCTAATTTCCTTCTTCGAGATCCAAGGAAGGGCCAGAGAAGCGTTTTCGAAGGAGGGGTGTGAAGAGGCCCCTGTAATATTAGCCGGTGGGCCTTCGATAGCAACCTGCGAACGTTCGACAACTGATGAACGAACAAGAACTCCATCTTTCGATGGCCAATATTCCCGTTGAATGTGCCAGGCGCGGAGTGAGCAAAGACCCCACAGCGGCGGACCCTAGAACAAGGTTCTGAAGTGGGTCTTGCTGTCGGGAGTTGACAAGCTACAGACCGGGTATATATATTTGCTCGAGGCGCGATCTGCTAACCCTGGCCTACGGGCGGTTGCGTACTTGCATACGATTCGTGACATCCTCGCGCCATGGAGAGAAACCGTTGCGTTGCACAAAGGATTGCTTCGCCCAAGTATTTGATTGCCGAAAGCGTCTGAGGATTGTTGTAGCGACGGCTAAATTAACCTGGAATACTGCAATGCAGGATTCGTAGTTCAGGATATTCTGAGCATTTACTCATGCATCGTTTAAATCGTCGACGTTTCGTTGATGAGATGACGCATGACATTCTCGGGGTCGTTGTGCACGTGTACTGAGCGCCGACAGATTTTGTCTTTGGCGTCGTAATGTTCAAGACTCATATTTGAGTCCAGCTGTGCGGAGCCACATTTGTCGTTTGCCTTCAGCCTCTTGAATGATTTCAGCAGAGAGCCGTAGACTTGGCGCTAGATGTGCGAGGCGCTCCATTTCGTGAATGACATTGGTGATGATATCGTCCATCGTTGAAGGCGGAGGGAGCAGCGCTGAAAGAGAGGCAGACATCGTTGCGCCCATAACAAGAAGAGTTTGCGAGATGATGCTGGGGAGACATTAGAGAGGCTTCGAGATATGAGAGAATGATTCAACTTACGAAAGAGCACCCTGAAAGAGGTAGGGGAGGTGGCCTGCATGGTGGGCCGTGATGTATTCGAGTTGGCGAATGCATGCTTCTAAGCACTTGTGGCAATTGTCTTGGACGCTCGAATCCATTGCAAGACTCTCGTCCTGCAGCACAAGAAGGATATATGGCCGGAAAATGATAGTCCGGCATGCAAAGTATCGTAGTCGTAGAACAGTCTGGACCGGATTTTGGAGCGGAACCCTATCGAGTGGAAACTGCATAGCTGGCGGGAGCCCTGCGTACCACTGGTTCAACTGATAATCAAGCTCTACAACCAGGGGATCTAATTGCGCAATGGATGTGGCTGCAGGAGATTTTGAGTATGGGGACGTCCTGATGTAGAGCATAGAGCTAACTCGGTTGAGCAGTCTGCGGAGGGCGATTTCAGCCAAGAAGTACCACAATTCATCTCTCCCGAGCGACTCCGTGCCGACATCTTCAAAGCCGGTGGGCAAAGTAAAGGTGTCCTCGTATTGTCCAATTCCAGAGTGGGGGAGATCCAGCTCGGCAAGAAGATCGCTATGAGCACACTCATGATTAGTGATGCATCAGCATAATAGAGGGTAAGCAGCTCACCTTTCGATCATCACCGCATTCCAGTACACCCTCTTGCTCAGCTCTTCTTCGGCAGGAGAAACTCTTCCTGGCGCACTTAAGAGTAACTGTAATTTCATGCTCGCACCCGAGAGAATATTCCATGCTTCAACGGGGCGGACAAGATACACAAGGTATGCCGCAGCTAGGATTTGACACTGTGCAGAGAGCATGTTATTCCTGGTCATCAGATTTGGTAGAAGCGCCCAAGCCGCTGCGAAGTATGCCAACCCGGGAGGATCCTTGTCGGGACTTTGCTGGGAGATGCTCCCCGCACTCCCAGCGTGGCCAAGCGCGAGGACTAGGAGAACAATACAGCTTTCTGGGCCTTCGCGGAATCCGTGAGAAAGGGCAGTCTGATAGTAGCTGGTCCACGTGTACGGGTTGACGCATGCGTAGAAGACATTGACCCGTTCGAAAAAGGCTTGTACATAAGTGCCAACGCCAGTATTAGACAAGTCCAAGCCAAGTGAAGTGCCAAGGCAAATCGGTTCCCGGCTCATCTCAAGCTGGAGCAGAATCTTGGGGTCATAAGGACGAGAGACCAGCTCGCGAATCATTGGGGATTGTAACAGATTCAATGCTGCTGTAGTGTGCGTCTTGGGCATAGTCGAGATATTCGAGGTAATGCTGTTCCAAGCTCCAATGCCGTTCATAGGTGGGACCATGCCCAAAGCAGACATATTGCCGGTGCTACGGGCCAGAAAGTCGTCACTCGTGGAGTTACTCGCAGCCGGCGAGTGGGTAGTCAGTCCATAGCCATTGGCAAGGTTGGTCTGGAGAAGGCCTTCGATGCGGCTCAGGTGCTCCAGAATGAGTTTGTCGCCGGCGTCCAGCTTGATCCCTGGTTCCCGGTAAATGCACTCCGCATTGAGCTCTGTACACAACCTGCACTTGGGCCGTGATCCGTCGCAGCGAGACTTCCTGGACCGACATATTTCGCACTGGCGACTGGTCAGTATCAATTGAACGCGGGCGTGGGATGGTGGACTTGGGTGTAGTACCGCAATTGTTGCGCGCCTGCGCGGATAGTCTATGGTGTCGGTGCTGGGGCGCTTCTTGGTGCTGGAACGCGGCTCGCCATTGCTGGTGGGCGCGGAGCCATTGGGCTGCGTCTGCGTGGTGTCGTTGGACATCTCGCGGTCGGTGCCAGATGACTGAGACATGTTGCGGGGCCGTTTCTTGAAAGAACCGTTCAGGATGCCGGTGCCCGAGTAAAAGCCATTTGGAGACTCCAGGAGATGGGGAGACTTGAGCGTGGTTTTGAGCACGAAATTGCTCGCGTCCGGTAGAGTGGACAGGTTAAGACAGAAGGAGTCGCGCGGAAAGTGACCATTGGTCGTTGCTGCTGACACGGGACTAACATCTGGAGAGGGTGTGACGCCTGCCATGATTGGTGGACCGAGAGGCGGCGGCCGGGGAGGGCTGCACGTCAAGCTGGCTGCGGCGTACGCGTGTGCCGTCACAAATGGTCGAGACGATGTTGGAGAAGGCCGCGATGCAGTGGCGTAGAAGAGGGCAACGCTGGCGCTGATGGCAGAAGGCGAGGCCGGTGGGTTGGTGTGCAGGCGCCGGCAAGATGGGCAGACGGCGGGCCCGGTGGTGTATATATCGAATTCACCCCTAGCCTCCGCCGTGCTCCAAGCCTGGGGCGAGATGAAGGGTTGAATAATGCGGGGAGCAGGGCTTGCCTGGGGACTCCACATCTACCACCATAACGTCGTTTGAGGGCGCTGCAGGGGGGACTAGCAGCCTTGGGATGGACTTTTAAATTGCCCCCAATCCTGTCCGCGGAAGTCTGGAGAGTGGTGGCAGCCACACACACACGGGATGTGAGCTGTTGACCGCTTGCAGCCCAGTCCGCAGAGAGCACGGAGCAAAGCGTGGTGAGCCCGGTCGTGCGTCCAGAGACGTTGTGAAGCGAGGTCGTCTGGTCTGTATGCGCCCCTACAGGCTAATAAAGTGCAAACGCCCACCAAGCTCTTATGACCGCCTACTATTCGTAAGGGTATTATGGACCGCTGCCATCAGCTAACACGAGGATGGACCTGCATCAAAATCCACCACCGACCGTGGATATTGCCGCCAAGCCACAGAGAGTGTACTCTACGTCGTCCACGACGCAACACAGGCTCCATGTGGCTCTTGTACCCCCAGCCTGCCATTAATTTTGCTGCCCAAGTGCCATCGGCAAGGGTTTGCCCCGGTCGTAGAAGCCATGGAAGAGGTGTGGAAGATGTGGAGTGCAGCAGCCAGGGCTGTCCGCCAGTCAGCGAGCCGGCCCCGGTGATGGTACATTTGCGCCTGTTCCTCACCAAGCCTCCTTCACTGGCTTGATCGCGTTCAGCAGGTGCTCATCCAACATCCCGGTCGCTGGCTTGAAGACGCTCACCGCTCCATCTCAGGGCTCAGTGAGGCCGCCTCAACGCACAGATCATGTCTAGGTGAGCATGTGCTATCAGCGGTACGGAACGCTGCGCTGGAATGTGGAGATTCGATATCCGTTGGAAGCCGCGAAGAAGCAAGCATGGCTTCTAGAAAGTCGCCAATCAACGAATGAATCCCTCTTGCTGCACGTCAGGCGGCTATCTCGATGGACAGCGCCACATCTGCAGGGATGGGCTAGATTGTTCGTGTCGACTTGTATCGACGTTACACAAATCCAGGATATACCCAGATTGCTAAGACCATGCGATGCCCACATTCTGCAAAGACCCGAGAAGCTAGCATGAGACAGCTCTATTGTCGTTCTTTGCCACTTCGAACGCTCTCCGTCTCTGGGTTATTTCCAGCTAACACACGGACTCTCGAGACGGAAGGCGTGTTTCAAAGATTCTTTACTGTTATACCAACGTGCCGTAATCTAACATCTGGTTAGACCTGCTCACGTGTTGGATATAAAAAAAGTAAGAGTGCGTAAATGAATTCGGACCTATTACCAGAATTACCAAGGCCAGGTGGACCATTCCACTGGACTTGCGAGGGCAGTGCGAGGAAGAAGAGGTCATGTGTTAGCAGATCAGTCAACAAACATACCCGCATCCAACGCCCAGGCTAGTATTCCCGGGACGACTCACAGAATTCGATTGAAAACCGAAAAACGGCATTGGTAGAAACTGTCACTCTTCAATACATGATCTTGCCCCTAATCTACCACTGCGTCAAGGGCATCGGTGAACGAAGATACGTATATTAAATTTCGTGACCCAGCTCCCCGAGAAGTAATATGGAGGTGGCGATCCAAGCAATACCCAAAGCTGGGTACAGAGATTATGATCAGTGATGTGGGGGCGTGGCCAAAGGAGCAAAGTGGAGAAAAATATCATTCCCAGCTACCGTTATAAGGAATGATCCGATCTCCCCATCAACTCGTGCATATTGTGCATGCGCGGGCATTGCTACGTCAGTGAATCGAAATCATGAGGCCTCAGATGTATCTTTGGATTTGTCGCCACTCCAACCATGCACCATTGAGCCAATTCGACACCGCGAAAAGTTGCATCAGCGACACAAAAGAGCGCATCTACGCAGCGCATCTACAAACTCAAAGGTTACGACGCAAAAACAGAGGAGGTACGTTTCGTGATCAACAGAAATATAATATGGTCAATTGGCGACTATGAATGTAGGAATCTAAGGGCACGGCGTTTATCATGATTGCGAGTGCGTATGGTAGGTCGCACTTCCTAGTTTTAGCTATCGTAGGGAAACTGTTTGCTTTCCTGTGACGTCGTTGCCTTCACAAGCAAACAAACTTTCAGCTCTCCACATCAACGCAGACACGGTCGCTACCTTCACAGATTACAAACGTGAGCAACTCAGCGCCTTTCGATACAGAGCCCCATATCAAACATGAAGCCGGAGGAAGAAGTCAAGGTAAAGTCGGAGACAGGACATGTAAGTTGGTGCGATTTTCCACGAATGTTTGTTCAGTCAAGGCTTACTTTTCCCAGTCTAGGACGCTGTCCAATTCATCCATGGGCCCCAGCATTCAATCTGAAGGGGAAGCCACAGATGGGGAACAAGGAATTATGCCACATTCGACAGTGTCGGCAGTCAAAGTCGCCGGAGATATTGCGAAAGGGGTGAAGGCCGCTGTTGACGATGCGGTAGCATGGGCCGAGAAAAAAGCCGACAAGCTGAGCGCAGAAGAAGGCGGCGTCGGGCCATACGCGTCGCCAGCGACCTGCCTCCAAACAAGCGATCTGGACGCCATTGCAAGCGGAGTCTTGCCAGCGATGCCTTCCCAAGAGACCGAGAACAAGGGTAAGACGGGGAAGTCGGAGGCGAAGCAGACTGATGGCGGTACGGATAATCATGGTCCAAAAGACAAGGAATCGACAGAGGAGTAAAAGAAGTAATGCTAGGAGGAACGATGGTACGAGGAGGTTTCGACGGAGGTGGTTACCAAGCACACATATGATTATGCTCAAGCTGCATATTGCTTTCTCATAAAGCACACAGTCGACTATCGACTCCTAGCAAGGACGTAATATCACTTAAAAAACTGTGAAGGCTTCTCATGCTCATGTTTTCCTTAGTTGTAAGCCGAACGCCTTCTGCAAGTGATAATTCATATACTACCTACTACCTAGCCCACCCCAAATAGAGACCGCCATTTGCGAAAGGCTTAAAATTATCCTCTACTAATACAGTAATACATAAAGATCTGACTATCCTAGTTAAACGTGACCTCAGTACTTAGATCGAAGTGCTTGACAGAGATGAAGCTACGTTCTTTCAGATTGAAAGCGGTCTACGACATTACCTTCATCATCGTTCCAAGCCAACACTGCGAAAAACATGAGAAGCTCCACAATCAACTAAATTCAGCCATAGAATATGTTGTTATGTACTATCAAGTTTGTTAGAAGTGGTTTTGCGATAGTCGCAAAGTGGGAGTAGCCATTACACGCACAATCAAACATCCAGCATGAAGAAGGATTTGAAGGCAGTGGCGTTAATTCAAGGCTATCCCAACAAAATCAACAATGAATATATTTCGCCCAAAAATTTGTTTAACTTGGACCTTTCACTAGGTCGTGCGACTGGTTCATGGCCGCTGAGAATGTGCGCGGCTTCGTTTTCGGCCGGGGATGCTCTTTCCCAAGTTGAATAGTAACTGCCTCTTTCAGCGGGTCTCAGAGTGACGAGCCCACACATCGACCCTTGACCAACTCTTGTCATCGCCTTTCGCCGTTTTCATCTCCCCATTGTCTTTGACTTCGACTAGACGTGCGTGTCACTCGCAGTTTCCGGAGGATCGGGTCCTCAACTGAGCCATCACAATGTTCATTCTCAGCTCGACTCGCGCGATTCTCTTCCTCCTCTTCGTGGCAGTCGCTATAGCAGGCCATATCAAGAAGCCTGCGAAGTCGTTTATGTGTACAGGGTAGGGCTCATGATGTTCAGTCGGTCTCTGCTAACGTGTCTATGACTAGTGGTTCTATCTACTTCAGCGCTCATCCAGCCGACAGCCTGCTTTTCCAAAACCCAGACCTCTTCCACGACTTTTACGTCTTCAAATGGTACGTGAGTTCAGGCTTCGGTCTCCATGCCCTTTGACAAAGTCATCGTGGCAGCAGTGTCTTCATTCACTCTTAAGTTCAAAGGACTGTATTGATGTCACTCCCTCATTTAGCATTACTGTGGTTGTCTTCACTTCCGCGGATCGAGGAATAACCGGAAACTTCTCAAACTCACTTGAACGCGGTCTCGAGGATGCGTACTCTTATATGGCAGGAAGACCGATGAGCGAGACGGCTTGGAGCGAGACACGCGTGAAGCTAAATGGCAAGGCCGTGTTGATACGCTCCCTTAGGGAGACATCCAATGTCCAGATTCTATACCTACGATTGCCAGACGGCGCGACCGACGGAGAGGGATACGCCGCGAATAACAAGGAGTCATTGAAGAAGCTTTACAGGAAGAAGATCAGGACTGTCACGGCGATCGATGGTAGCGCAACATACACACTTGACACTTTGAAGGGGCTTATTGCTACTGTTCTGAAGCAGAGGAAGGCTCGGGATATTCGGGTGCTCGACTTCAAGACGCCGGTTCCGGAGCAGAACGAGATGACTTACGATCATACAGATCACTCTGTTTCTGCCAGAATCGTGGTAGAAGTGTTGAAACGGGACAAGATCAAGGGAAATCTGACGGGGTAAGTATACTTTATAAACATGACATAACTCTCACTTACAAAGGTAGCTATGCGGGAAGCTTCATGCGGAAACTCGATCCCACCATAAACGGGACCGAATTTACTATCAAAGTCGACACGTTCTTCCAATACGCGTCGCACGATAAGCACATGGTGAGATTCATCCACATCCACCGTCATCTATGGTTGAGTACGCCGCTTACACCACTGCAGTGCCAGGACTATGTCAAGTGTCTTGAAAAGAGCACGGCTAACGTCTTTCCGGATGACGACGTGAAGTATGTGTCTAAGTTCTTGGACCGCGAGTACTACGTACATTGATTTTCAGCGTCTCTGTAAGAGCTCCGAGCGAAGGAGTATTTACACAATATGAGATCTGCGGACCTAGCCTTCGGAGGTCGTATGCCATATCAGTAGCATTTTTGTCATGTACCTTTAGTTTTGGGCATGTTTTCATCGACCAAAACTATTGGGCTGCCTATCCGGACGTGGTCATTATCATCTAGCATAGGTATCCTTGAGTTCCAATATTCGTAATGTTTTGGGCGATGGCAATGCATGCGAAGATATCATTGTCGTATCGGAAGATCGGCGAAAATTCCTGATCGGTGAAGAGAGGCATGGTCAGTCCGACGGCTGAAGTCCAAGTCGGTCAACTGTGCTTTAACAAATGCATGAGATGTTACACAGCCGACAGATAGACACAGGCCGAGAACGGAAGAACAGCTAGGCAAATTACATATTGCAGCATGAACATGACGGAATATTATTGCTACTTACTTGCACCTCTGTACTTGGACTTCCGGACCCAGAGCCATGGGTGAGCCTGTCCGCGAGTGCCGCGACACATTCTGATCGGGAAGGTGCACAGGGTGGGTGGGCGAATGGAGTCAGATGAGATGAGATGCACAAGTATGTAAGACTAGGTGCAGTTCCACCGGCAGATAAGGGGATGACAGTGGATATACTACTTCAGAGAACATTACACGCTGTCCTCGCAGCTGGCTGGACATGCATCTACATAGCTTCTCAAGTATCAGGCTAACGTCGAATTATTTCGGCAGGTAGTCAGTCTCCCTTCTCTGTTTTTGCTTCCCGGGTTTTTTAATCGGCTCCTTTCCCCATCGTTCTCCTAATCAGCCTTCATTTCTTTCCTCCTATGTTTGCCAAGGAAATTCGCCCATCTCGAAATCCCATACACGATCAAGTCCAGTCTACATGTGCTCGGAAAAAGTGGCATACAGTATCCACAGCGCGTATTTCGTCGTCGTCGTCGCACTAACCGTCAAGATGCGTGATTCCTTAGTCGACCCCATACCTAGATCGTCAAGACTTTGCACAATCAAATCGGGATCCAAATGGTGCTGCCATTTCCGTGCTGATGCCACTGTATGAATATCCAGCACAATCGTACATTTGCCCCCTCCCGAAGACGAGGTCCGACGGCTGCATGGCTTTTGACTCGTTGGCGCGCACTTCAAGCAAAGATGTGAGATCTGCTGTTTCGCCCGTTCATGCCCCAAGGCCAGAATGAGCCCATTCCTCAAGTTACAGAGAGACATTATGATTTGGGGTAGTGCCAGTCGCGAAGTGGCGTTTTATGGAAATTCATCAAGGAGTCTTGGCGTTACCCCATACAATTGACTCCATGAGAGCGTACGGGGATGATTCTAGATCGAGGCCTATCAGAGGAGATTGTGTCAACGAAGAGTCGTCAAAATTCAACGCTCCATTGAGATCATCCACCGTAAACGTAGCTAGCGTTGGCGAAGACTGCGAGCCTGAGTCGCTAGTCGAATGGTTTCCGGAGCTTCTACCCTGAATACTAAGTAGTCGTTGAAGTGCAGCTACGGAGCGTGTTATAGGCGCAGAGAGCTCTGCAGGATCTACATTGGCTGTGACGTCGCCTAAGACTTGGATCAAGTTGGAGAGTAGTGAGCGCGCCCGCTCGTTTCGATTTTGCTCGCCGATGATACCGAGGAGGAGAGCTGAGCTCAAGGACCGATGAACTGCGGCCCAAGATCGAGACGCAAATGGAGTCATGTTCTGTAAGCCGAGGAAAGCTTCAACAGTGTTTGTGAGGCTGTCGACGCAGGTCTTTCGTAGCGTTTTTGAGAGATCGAGCGCGGCAGTGCTGGGGCTAATAGCGGGCCGGCAAAGCTCCGAAGTGATGTATGAAATATGGAGATACAAGGCCCAATGCTCGAGCTGGTCTCGCATTGATCGACATCTCCTGGAATCCTTTAAATAATCGGCTGCGTCAACCATTATTTCTTGTAGCTCGTTGCGATGCTCGGTGATCCTAATCAATCCATCGTGCGAATTCTGCGGCCGCTGACGCTCACGAACAATATCGAGACCAACCTTACAAAGACGGTACATGCTTTCGACGTAGGTCCGTGTGCCTGGTGAGGTATGTTGACTCAATGGAACTGTGTGGTCAATGGTAGTGGTTGAAGACGCGCGGTCGTAGGATACGGACAAGAGTGAGTCTTGCCATAACAGCGCCCACCATACTTTACTCCGAGTGAGTTTGTGTTGCAAGGGCGTGGTCGGGGGGCACATTCTATGCAGGCCGAGGGTTTGCGAAAGACGGACAGTCAGGCCCATAAGACTCCATGCTACGCCAGCGTTCATGTTGTTGGAAATGACATTGCCCAGGATGAGGAGCGTCTGGATATTTTCCAGGGTCGCATGGGAGAGGAAGTTTGTGAAGCGGAGACACTCAAAACTGCAACATACGTAGACTT
The DNA here is from genome assembly GCA_010093585.1 of Melanomma pulvis-pyrius CBS 109.77. Classification (NCBI taxonomy): domain Eukaryota; kingdom Fungi; phylum Ascomycota; class Dothideomycetes; order Pleosporales; family Melanommataceae; genus Melanomma; species Melanomma pulvis-pyrius. The sequence goes on along the minus strand of MU001745.1, from coordinate 16,314 downwards.
GCGAAGTCAGTTCTCGCTCTTTCCTCGGTAGCGTCGAGCATTGGCATCCAGAAGCAAGTATTGCAAAGACGAGCCCGACCCAGTGGAAGTCCTTGCCGTAAATCTGCTGATCAGTAACTCCATTGCCACTCTGTGAGCTTGCTCGGTTGATCAAGAAGAGTAGGAGATCAGACTCGATGCCTTCGACATCTGCGACGGCAGGATAAACGACGTGTGCAGTTTCTCGATAACATCGAAAGAAGCTCAGGCACTCGGCATCGTTAGGCAGCGCGTTTGCCAGTTCGTTAGCACGAGAAATGGACGCATGGGGTAGCCCCCAGAGGTCCACAAATGGATATGTAGCACTCTCGTTGTCCAGACCGAATATTGGGAGCATGCTCCTCTTTCCCAAGAGATCTTGTACACCGGGCCATTGTGTGTCACCTCGCCCCATTGCCATGACGAGAGCAGGCACGGAACTTGGCCCAACGTGTATTGTTTGGCCAGTAACGTCATTCCGCGTGTGAAGTCCTTGGGTCCGAACATGGCTGGTTTCGCTGTCAATTGGCGCGACGGCTGCTAAGGGTGTGTTTCCTGCTGTCGCGGGCGAGTACCCGTTCGAGGGCGCGTTGTTCGGGGGGACTTCAGAGACGCTGCTGATGGAGATCTTCAGCTCCGCCAGCGACTTCTCTGCCGTCTGAAGCTTGGCGCAGATACGCTCCCAGTCCTATCTCGTCAGTGCTTGATTTCCTGCCACGCTCGGGTGTGCGCACCTCTCGCGGGAGTGTGACGGTGCCCCCATGTATGTGGACCATTCCATTCGAGAAGTCGTTCCCATTGTGTCCAACACCCATGCTGATACGCTTCGCTGGTGGGTGTGCTTCGGTGGGAGGATGGTAAGAACAGAGCTCTGGGTGTTCTCGGACGACGCACGTCTTGCACGGGACGGACTGGTCGCATTTCACTTTGCGCTGTCGACACGGATAGCAGGCCTACGCAAATGGAAGCTGTCAGCAAAAGCCCAAAACACCAGCAGGCGCGTACAATCGGCGGGGCTTCCCCCGATGCGCCATACCTTGTATTCTCGCGCCTTGCGCTTTCGACGCAGGATTTCGTCGATGTCGGACCGCGGCGGCGTCGTGCTCTGGCCGAAGCCACCTGCCGCTTGATGCTGGCCTTTTCCATCGTCGATGTCCATGGTGGTTGCAGGTGTTCCCGCAAGCGGAAGATTATGTGGCAGGAGAGTCTGTGACGAAGGAGGATTGGAGAAGCGGTTCAGGCCGAGCCCCACCCGCCATGCTTGACATGGGTGATGAACGCGGGAACCGGTGGCAGAAGGCTGATGAATGGTTCGGCCCGTGACTAAGCGGCCTCTAATTCATAAGCTTAGGACTTTGCTTGGCTTGGGAATATCGTCATTGCACTTCGTTATACATGCAAAATCTTGATACTCGTACTTCTGGTCTTTGGACGGAGGCTTCGTTGCAGGGCTCCGCGGACCGTGGGGTCTATACAAACTAGTTGGAACATTTGCCCAAGGTGCTCTTAGTATGTTGGGTCCATAAATAAAGCTAACAGGAAGAGCTCAGTCTAGCACAAGAACTCTGTTCTCGTCGATATGATCGCGTTTTGAAGAATAATGCAGTGATGTTGCAGGAGCGGGATGAGCCAAGGCAAACGGAATGGTCGCTCAATATTTACATGAGCTTGTATTATATATTAAGTTATACTATTCTATCCCATTCCCATGTGTATACATACTAGCGCCTTCTATGACCCCGTGCATGCGTAGGCTGCCTGTAGGGTAAATCAAAATCTATGTGCCCGTCTCCGTGGAGCTGTTGTTATCCTAGTATTGCGCCTCCCCGATTGAAGTACGAAAGTTGACTCCAGCCCAATGACTCCCCTTGTGTACACCGTTAACCCCCTCCATCCCCTCCGTCCCGTGCTGCGATACATGGGCCGCTCAGAACCGCTCAAGGCCATTCCGATTGGCAAGCGCGTGAGACAAATCCTTTAGGGCCACATAGCATGGTTGCTAGTGGTGTGCACTCTCTCCCGACATCGGTTTAATCGGTGTCATCGGAAAATGTGAGGCTCAATCAAACCTGAGTCTTCCCGTCCGAGGCGATGGGTATCGGAAGTTCAAGCAGCTTGCTTCTCAGCACTGTTCTCCTCGTCCGGGCTATAAGCAAAGTGTGAGTGCGCACGAATGGAAGCTCCTTTGTAGTAGAAGATGAATGGAATCGCGCAGCACGCTAAGCCAAGAAAACCTAGGAGTGAGCTTGCCCATTGGAAGCCGAGTCGGTCGTACATCTGGTTTGTGAACAGTACAACTGCAGCGCCCCAGAACGATCTGAGAAACGTCTTTGCGGCGAGAGCGCTGGCAGCTTGGTGTTGGTAAGAGTCGACGAGGTAATTGTTCGCCGAGTTGTACAGGAAAATGAATCCGAAGCCAACGGGAACTAAAGTTGGGGTACAAAGTTAGTGCAGTTCGTCATGGGAGAGGGAGTCCGTTACGTACATCCACCAAGCGCAGGTCCAACCCAGGACAGTCTAGGATAAGAAGTCCATGCGAAAATAAAGAGGCCAATCGGGATGCACCAGCACGAGACCATCATGGGGATCAGGCGAGCTTCTGCAGGAGGCTTGCCGTTATGCTTCTTGACGAGCGTCAGGTAATGCCTGTTCACCAACGGTGCACAAGCAGCACTTAGAAGCACGCCGACAGCTATTGGGATGAACATGAGGCCAGTGGTACTGGCGGTGTATCCTTTTCCCCTTTGGAAAATGATTGGATATGCCACAAAGAACATGTACAACAACTAATTCTCAATTCAGCTGAAAGGCCGGTGCTATAGGACGTGGGGGCACTTACGCCATAGAGAACAGACATGTAAAGGCTGATAAAGAAGACAATGAGCTCTTGGAATAGAAGCTGGAACGGTCTCAGGAGGAAGAGTCGCAGTCTCTGGCTTAGAGGGCGTAAGTCGAGATCCTCCTCAGTAACGAACTTATCGTCTCCGGTTTCTTTCCTCAGCTTCGTTGCACGCTTAGCAAGTAGCTTCGGTGTGTAGGTTTCCGGGACGGTAAACGAAATGCCAACCCAAGCGGCAAAGGACAGGATGAGTTGAATCCAGTACAACCATCGCCAGCCTAGAGCATCACTCAAGAAGCCACCGACCAGAGGTCCCACAGCCGGGCCAATGAATGGAGCCGCAGAGAACGCTGCCATAGGTACGCCTCGCTCTTCCGGTTTCCACATATCTGCCAAAGTTCCACCAACAAGTGTCATGGGTGCGGAGAAAGCGATACCTGCTAAGGCTCGGGTAACGAGAAGGGTCTCAATATTTTTTGCAACGGCACCCGGAATGGTGAAAACGACGGCGATAAGTAGTGTGCTTGCATAGATGGGTCGCCTGCCGAGGATCTCGCTGAGAGGTGCAAAGGCCATTGGTCCGATTCCGAAGCCAACGACGAAAAGCGAGATGCTTAGAAGCGCAACCTCAACACTGACGTTGAATTCTTCAGCCACACCTAAATGATTGTAAGTAAAGAGACAAGGCTTGACGAGGAGACATCAACCTACCCTCTATATCGGCTGTGATAACAGCCGAATTAAACGCAACTACGAAGCAAGTGAGGGCCACCATCATTGTGCACCACCATTTGTAAGGTTTTGACCAGTTCTTGGGATTTTCTGGGTCGTTGATTTTCCATGTTACTAACTCGTATCGTTCAATGCGGCCTGTTGCATTGGACTTGACTTCTCTGAGTATTTGCCCATCGATAGTCTCTTGAGTGTATTCTTCCAAGTTTGCATCCTGGCTGAGGGTTCGATACGGAAGGTTGACGGATTCGTCGAATGTGTAGTCTGATGTAGGTGCAACGATAGATTGGTATCGAGATGCAGGTGGGAAGTCAACGTGAGTAACTTCTGACGCAGTGTCGTCGGTTATTCTTGCTGGGGACGTGTGGCTGGCCATTGCTGTGTGATGCTGTGATTGTTCGTCCCGGTGGGTAGATCTTCTTTCCGCCCCTGGGAATGTCAAAGGTTGAATTGGAGTCGTGTTCAGAAAGATAGTGAAGATGTTTGGTTGCTCGATATTACTGAATTATGTACATAGGGGGTACATCCGTGGTCTTATATACGCCCCTCGGCCGAAACCGTGAGTGAAATTTTATAAGTGTTGGAAAGCTCATGATGCTGAACGGAGTTCGCTCGGAATCCTCAATGCGCAATCGAGTTGTTTGAGATATCAAGCTTAGTGCACAGAGACTTCGGATAGGACGCTTGAGCTAACCCTGATTAGGAATGGTCATTAGGAGATATCTCGGAAACGACTTTGTAAGACAAGTCGATCACTATTGGTAAGTGACGAAATACAATATTCAAGAAAATACCTACATACGATATGGCTACTGTTGATGAGTCTCGCTTTCGTGCAAATTCTAGAGGGTGCTGGAAATTGTGGTGTGTGCTACTCAGCTCTCTCCACTACAGGCCTAAAATATGCAGTGGCGTTATCGTATCGTGTGGGTACGTACTGTGTATACAATGAATCTAGTGCCGATTCTTCCGAACCACACTACGGGAAGGTGATCAGTGGGAGTCATGAGGGTATCCATTTAAAATCTGGCTTGCTAACTAAGACATGCTTTCAAGACACCCTGAGCCCGATCGAAGTTCGAAAGTCTCTTGCACATCCTACCTATCTGCGAACAATCTACACAGTGACCCGACGTGCGTACTAATCCTAAAAGGGAAATTTATGTGAACAGACAACGCGAGCTGAGTTGTTATGGTTGCACTAGATTGAGGGAATTTTGCAGGAACGCCTTTCACTGGACTTTCGGGTGTGATAGCAATCTCTTTTGAAACAACTTCAGCCATATGAAATGGTAGATAAGGCACCCGGTCTGCCTGCACATAGATGCAGCTCGCTTGAATCGCCACAAAAAGCGTGAGTTATTGGGTCGAATTCTCGGATGGCTTGGTGTAGAAAGATGAATCAGTTCGATTGTCATCTCGATACGCGGGTAAGAACACTATGACCCATTTTCTATTGCGGTGTGAGCTGACGTGCCTGCATCCCGCAGCGACATACCCAGAATGCCAAATGTGATTCGCGGCTATCTTAAAGTGATGGGTCAGCAAACCCTCGAACCTGACGGATAATGGCGATGTCGAGCCCACTAAATTACCAAGATAGAAAGAGAGGGTAAAAAGACACCTCAGATAGGGGTGACCGAAGTTCGATAGATTACTGTCTTCTATTACCACATAACCAGACTCTCGTGCTAGGGAAACTAATGAAATGTGAAGACTCGAAATCAGGGAATCGAACGGAGCTAGCAAGGGTTCATTCGTCGACGCCCTGCAGCGAAGTAGTGTTCCACAGTGGAATATCTTCCGGGAGCCACCATTGCCTGGTTGGAGGCAGTGAAGAAACACCCTCTGCTCGCCGTTCAGCCTTCGTGGACCCACTATTTCGACAGTGCCGCCAAGTGTACCTTATTGGACAGCATGCACGAGCGTTCAGCGTCAACCTTCCCGACGCTTTATAATTTCGCTCGGGAGGACATCCACCGCAGTTTGTGCCACCCAACGCCCCACTTTGATTCTGCAGAGAACGGCACGATCTTAGAGGTCATCGTGATGGCTCTTTGTGCGTGCAACAAAGTGCCCACGACATGTGCAAGCCTGCAAGCCAAACCAGCGCATGGCGGCCGCACAGCAGATGACAAGCCGAGTGCAGATGGTGCTTATATGCCGACCGAGCATGTCCGCGGCCTCCTGGATACTCGATGTCGCCTGGGCGCGGAGCGATCTGAATGTGGTAGTTGACGTGATCCAGCTGCAGGGAGCTGCTGGGAAATAAAACAGCCGTCTATCGGCAGGGAGCGAACCTTCGGGTGCTCTACTGCAGGAGCTGCTGGGCAGGACACTTATCATCGGCAGGCAGTAAATGTTTGGGCGCGCCCAGCCTGGACGCAACGTAATCCAGCTCGGGGGGTGATGAAGCTAATCGATGTGCATCCGGCGCCGTCAAGGATGCTCAGCAGCCCCGAGTCCTTCAATCAAACGGCCAGCCTCCCGGGAGGCCTCGCAGCCGGCTCGCGCTTGGAGATGCCGACCGAGCAACTCCGTGGCCGGCCATGCAGCAGAATCTGAGCGTGGTGGTGAGGGGGCAGCCAATGCGCGGGCGCCGCACATGCTTAGATTGCGGGACGGGAGTGCAACAGGTTCGCATCGACGTGGTGTCTGCGACGGGCCAGGAGGCAGACGGCAGACGGCAGTGGGATATCGCGGCCAGGTTCTGAGGGCAGACTCTCGTGAAGGCCCCCTCGAACAGACTCGATGTTGGCGTAGGGCAGTCGGGGAGCCGCGCTGGCTTCCGCCTGGCGCCCGGCCGTCGACAACCGCTTGGGCACGCTCCCGCAACCTCGCTCCTCCACTGCCATCAGGGTGTCTGCTCGCGGCGCGCACGCAGAGACAGAGAGGCCGGATCAGCCATCGCTGCTGCGTTTGCCAGCACCAGCGCCTCCAAGCACAGCAGACGCCTGCGAGCCCCCCACTCCGCGCCCCTCGCCCGCAACACCGCCGACTCCCCCAAGGCTGCTCCTCTCTCCGATCGCTCTGCAACCCCGACCAACCCGCCCACCCCGCTGGGTCGTCGGTGGTCCTCCATCTCTCTCGGTGCTCACCTCGCCGCGCCCATTGGCTGGCGCCTGCACTCGCCGTGCTCTGTCGAGGCTCCAGGCGCGTCATACGGCACAGGAGGGCGAGGCAAAAGAAGGCAATCTGTCTTCTGCAGCACTCACTTCTCACGCACGCATTGGACCCGCCCGTCTCAGCTGGCCCATACCCGTCGCCCGGCCTCTAAGCAGTTCCCGCTGCCCTTGTCCCACACGCCGCAGGTGCGCGGTCGTTACTTCTGATCTGTTGGTGCCAGTGAAATGGGTAGGCGCCCCTCCTGCCTTAGATCCTTCCCCTCTTCTTACCATTCTGCCCTCCGTCTTCCCGCCATCTGCCCTCTCTCACACGTCCTCGAATGTTGACCTGCCCTCGTCGCTGACCACGGAGCCCTCCAGATTCAGGAGCAGACACCTACCGGCCGTCCGCAGTAAGTACGCTTCTCTGATACCTTTCCCACCTCAGGCCGCGGCGGCAGTAGTGCGGGAGGCCTTCCTGCCTCACCCGCCTGCAATTGAGGCCCGGGGCTGCAGCGCGGGCGTTGCTGCGTCGCGCCGTCCAGCTCGCCAGGCAGCACTCGCCGACGTCGAGCGGCGCGGTTTGGGACGCGGTGCACGTGACGGCTGCGGAAGTTGCCGCCAAGCCGGTCGGTTGAGCCCTTTGGGAGCCCCGACTTTGCGCCTCACCTCGCAACCTCAACTTCACCGCGGCCTCTTTCCTCCACTCATCTCACTCTCGCACACACCTCGCATCCCCCATCCCCCATCTGCCCCGCCTTCGCTCGCTGCCTTTCTGACGCGTCACTGCCTGCGTGGTATCCATCGCAATGTCCTACGAAGCTGACACCTACGACCAGCGTGACTCTGGCCGCGGTCGCGACCCGTCGCCTCGCCGCCGATCTCGATCACCCCGTCGTGCGCGACGCTCGTACTCACCGCGCAGCCGATCTCGCAGCAGAGACGACTACCGCCGAGGTGAACGTCGCTCGCGCTCGCCTGTGAGTGGTGCACAGGGTGCTGGAGGCTACCAATCGTACGGAGCTGGTCGTGGTGGATCACAACGGCCCGCCGAGGGATCAGTGAGCAAGGAAGGCATGATGCAGAATATCCGCGAATCTTCCCAGCAGGACCGACGCGTCTACGTCGGCAACCTGTCATACGACGTGAAGTGGCACCATCTGAAAGATTTCATGAGACAAGGTATGGCAGCCGGCCCACTTCCACGATTGGACGTCACTGACTGTGTCACAGCCGGCGAGGTCTTGTTCGCAGACGTATTGCTGCTTCCGAATGGAATGTCAAAGGTAAACATATGATGGCTGGCTTGTTTGCGTGATGGACGGTGGTTGACTGGCTTTTGCTCGGGTATAGGGATGTGGCATTGTGGAATATGCAACTCGGGAGCAGGCACAGAACGCCGTGGCGACGCTCAGCAACCAGAACCTAATGGGACGACTCGTATACGTTCGCGAAGACCGAGAGGCCGAGCCTCGTTTCACCAACCCTAGCGCTACACGCGGAGAATTCGGCGGCGGAATGCCTCGAGGAGGAGGTCCAGGACACTTCGGTGGTGGCGGCCCCGGCTTCGGAGGTCCCCCTGGAGGAGGTGGCAGACAGGTCTATGTTGCCAACGTTTGTATCCCGTTTCTTTACCCCCTCAGACTGAAAGACTTCCATGCTGACGTGTCCAAACAGCTCCCATTCAACGTCGGCTGGCAAGACCTGAAGGACCTCTTCCGACAAGCAGGTAAGTTGTTATGACCATGATTTTACTTCTTTTGCATACTGACTTAGTTTTCGTAGCGCACACAGGAACTGTCCTTCGCGCCGATGTACACCTAGCACCTGATGGTCGCCCCAAGGGCTCAGGAATTGTCGCCTTCGAGACCGCCGAGGATGCCCGAAACGCTATCCAGCAGTTCAACGGATACGACTGGCAGGGCCGAAACCTCGAGGTTCGTGAGGACCGCTTCGCTGGTGCCCCAGGCGGATTCGGCGGCCGCGGTGGGTTCGGCGGCGGATTCGGGGGTCGCGGCGCTTTCGGCGGAGGTCGCGGCGGCTTTGGCGGAGGTCGCGGTGGCTTTGGCGGAGGCTTCGGAGGGCGCGGCGCATACGGAGGAGGTGGAGGTGGATTCGCCGGCGGAGCCCCAGGTGGAGCCCCAGGCTACGATGCTAATGCTCAGTCAAACCCGCCAAACCCGTTCACGGACTTTGCGAGCTCCGGCGGCGAGCCAGGCAACCTCATCTATGTCCGCAATGTAAGTTGCCATCTTTCTACGTCTAATTGTCTGTACTAACTGTCTTAGCTCCCGTGGTCTACTAGCAATGAGGATCTCATCGAGCTCTTCACCACCATCGGCAAGGTCGAACGTGCGGAGATCCAGTATGAGCCGAATGGACGCTCCCGCGGAACTGGTGTCGTTGAATTCGAGAAACTCAGCGATGCGGAGACCGCAATTGGTAAGTTCATGTCTCAAAATAATCAGTCGGTGCAACTGCTGACGGTTTGTAGCCAAATTCACCGGCTACCAGTACGGCGGCAGGCCTCTTGGTCTCAGCTATGTCCGGTATACAAATCTGAGCAACGGCGATGCGATGGAGGGAACCGAGCCAACAGCTGGCTTGACTCAAGACCAAATCATGTAGTTGGCAAGGCTTGGTGGGCAGTTTTTATCTACGGTACAGGTTAGCCTTCCTTCATGCTCGATCTGTATGGTCGTTAGTACTCACCTCCCTTTTCCTTAGGTGATACTAGGAACCATATTTTTCATTGTCTCGGCATGTCTCGTTAGGTCTAATCCCGAAGATGGACAACTACCCAAAGGATTTACGAGATATCTCGGTTGGGGGAATTCAGTGATGGGTGGACAAAAAATTTCATACTGTATTTTAAACTGCGAACTCTAGGATCATGGTCCACACATCAATTGCACTTTCATGACATGTCGGCGTCGGGATGCTCACGTTGGGTTCGAAGTGTCTTCTATATTCATTAGGGTTGTCGCAGAAGCCGCATCATCCACTCATATACTGCCCACTGAACTGCATTGACAACAAAGGCGCGTACGCTACAGATCCCCAGGCCTCGGACAAACACCCTCGAGCCCTCGGATTGGTAGGCATGCTTCGCAATTTCGAAAGTGCTGAGTCTATTTCTGGGTGGTGAGGAATTAGCCCCTTGTTCAGGTTGTAGCAATGAACCTCGTTCGCCTTCTACGCGCAATGCTGGATGTAAAAGCTGGGTTTGAACCCGTGTTTTTACCACGTCCAAGGGGAAGATAGATGCCCAAGTTGCTACTCCAGCCAATCCTCCGCAAAGCAGCACCTTCATTGCACTCTGTCCGTCCGTGTCGGTCGGAGAGCTCAGCGTCTGCTTACACCATTCATACGACCAGAAGCTGGAAATGTTAGTCCCAATTGCCGGCGCGATCAATCTTCATAAAAAAGCTCACTAAAAGCCATATCCCACAGCGTCTCGCACACATGTGATGCCCCCTCCATAATATAACCCTCGTATCCCTTCACGCTTCCAGACATCTTTCGCAATCTTCCATGAGTTGGTGTTGTCGATGGAGACCTGCGCTCTGCATTTGACGAGCTCAGTCGGAGTGGAGACGACGAAGCTGGCGAGGCCTCCGGTGGCTCCCGCACACCAGACTTTGAAGAGATTGTTCGGGACGGTGGGTGTGTCACCTAAAAACTCGAGAGTGCGGTTGTAGGTTACGAAGAGGATGGCATTGAGGGCACCGTAGCCAATGATGGGCGCGGTCGCACCTGTGCTACGGCGATTCAAGTCAACACGCCGCACGTTTGCTCGAGTAGACGTGCTACATGATGTATGGAGCACGAGATTGTGCTACTCACCTCTCACTAGGGTGCCTGCGCGGTCGAAGTGGCCTCGAAAGGCCTGGGGCGAAAATTGGGCAGACGAGATATCAGAGGTGCTGGCTCCGCTTCCGGCTTGCAGTCGTGTCTTCACCAGGTCCAATGGGTTGCCGATCAGAATTCCGGCGGCGCCTGAGACGTATCCGGCCCAGAAATCGGCGGACATGGCTGTTGGGCCAACGAGGAGATGGGCAAGAGGTACAACTGGGGTCGTGGAGGGGTAGCAGTAGTGGGGCATCCGAGGCTCAAAGAAATAATAGATAGCGTGCCATGGTTGGTGTGGAGACGAATTACATTTAACTATCTATCACCGCTGTTCTAGAGGAAAGCGAAAAACAATCCAGCTCGTTTCTGCAATGCTAGGAGTGCAGGTGCACGTACTACGTTCGCAGTAAGAGAGCCCGAGATCGAGAGCAGTCTACATGCCTGGGGTATCATGACGTGTCTACGCTTGGATCGTGGCAGATGCTTCCATGCAAACACCTGAGCCGCTGGAACATCGGATTTGGTATGACTCAAGCTTGGTAACGGCCGTGCGTCGATTTGTTGCCGCTTCGCAACAGTTGTCTATATACCTTGATTGGAATTACACAAGATGTCGAGTGAAAAGGGCGTTAGGTAGATACAATAGGGTGGCATAACCTACCGTCTTCCTAGAATTGCGCAGGTTGCCAGTTTGCCATGAGAAGGCGGCAACGAACTTCGTGACTCCGGAGGTCTGTGAGTGGCGTTGTGGCACCCGTCTGGATGCGGCTGTGTGGTGAATCATTCCGCACGGGCCAGGCGGCTGCTTGTTAAGTTCACCGCCCCGCTCCGCCACCAAGACCTCGACAACACAACAACACCACCACTTACTTCATTTATCGACAACGGCTGCTCTCATTTGCAGTCCCCACCTCCCGCGCACATATCCAGCTCGGAAGACTTCCTGATCCCGTCTCTTACTCCAGCATTGATCATGCGCGTGCGACTGCAGGCATATTTCGACGACATATTTCGTACGTCGAGTGCGTTACGCTCCCAATAATGTGACTGACAACTGCCTTAGCTTCTACCCTGTGATCTACATTACCATCTAAATATCACTCCATAGTCATTACGACGTCCGCAATTGCCAATGCCTTCTCGACCGCACGATACCGGCTGGGACTTTAGCCGCGTCCTCAATCTCATTGATTCGGAATCGCAAGACGTGGGCTCTACAACGCTGCTTCCCCGCACCCAAACAGACGCTTCATTGCCTGACGATGCCAAAACGCAAATACCGAAAGGAAAACGCTTGGGCAGCTTCACGAAGCTTTGGGAGCAACTAGGCGTCCCAGATGACGTACCTCTGCCTGCGATTAGTCCGCTCGAGCCCGAATCCGAAGATCAAACTGATTCGGATAACGCCCTCCTACCTCCAGACGATCTAGACGACAATGGCGCCGACACAGATCGCTCCCTCGATGCCGGTCTAACAAGTTTTTCTAAAGATGTGCCTACTGAGGATCCATTTGCCGGCATGAACAAGAAGCAACGAGCCAAAGCTCGCAAGCGTGCAGAGAAAGAACGGCAGACGAGTATGTTATTATATCAAAAATACCGACAAAGCGAACGGGAAAGGGAGGATCTCCAAGGTCGTCTCGACTCGACGCTCATGAATCAACGTAGGCGAAATCAGTCTATCGCGTTGACGGAAAAGCAAGAGCAGGTACAAGCACAGTCTCTATCGAATGTTGGAGCCAAGATGAGGCCTTTTACGCCTTCTCCTATCCACTCCCCGATGCCTGTCCAGAGATCGGTATTTGTTCAGAAATCAGTACCTGGTCCTGTTGCATCAAACGCTCCTTTGAAGCCGACGTCCGCTTCCCAACCCAAAGACCTTAGTCCTGTCAAAGGTCCACAAGTTAGGGCGCAGCTGACTACGGTCGGTACGCCCGTTCGTCAACACAATCAGTTTCCTTTCCCACAACACCCTCTGATTACGACTGGCCTTGTTCCACGAACAGTCCAGCCTGTTCTTGTTCCTCGCATGGTGTTCCAACCTGCACTAGACACTCCGCAGATGTTGCAACCTCCAATGACGCCAGGGATGACTCATCAGCCGTCGATAATCATAAGTCGGGAGCCCAAAGTCCTACATATTAGATCCCGAGTAGATCGACACTTTCAATTCCTTCATCATCTTATGCGCGAATTTCCCGAAGATGTGCCATGGCTTCTATCGCCTATGCAACTATGTAACGAGAAATCATCCACCGTAGGCATACACGTGTTTGTTGACTCATCCAACATTATGATCGGGTTCAATGACACGCTTCGAGGATATCGCACCCACGGTTTCCACTTGTCTTTCGACAGTCTGGTTTTGCTCATGGAACGACGTCGTCCAGTTGCGAAACGCGTCTATGCTGGCTCGCATCGCGAATCCGCACCGCTTCCGCATGTCACCAAGCTTGTCGAGATGTCCAAAGCCATTGGATATGAGAACCTCGTCAAAGAGCAGGTTCTCATAAGGAGGGAGGATTCGGAAAAGAAAAAGTTCTTCAAGTCGGTCAAGAAGATGGGATGGACCAAGGCTGCTCAACTACACTCTGGCAGTGTCGATGGTGACAGTGACCCAGAAATGGAAACTGTCCCTGCAACTCCGTCGGCTCCGAAATGGGTCGAACAAGGAGTAGACGAAATTCTTCACTTGAAGATGTGCCAGAGCATTATTGACACCGAGGTTCCCACCACCATGGTTCTTGCAACGGGCGACGGTGCCGAAGCTGAGCATTCAGACGGGTTCCTGGCTCATGTTGAGCGAGCTCTGAGAAAGGGCTGGAAGGTGGAACTGGTATGCTGGAAACAGCAAACCAATGGAGGATATAAGAGCAAAAGATTCCGAGACAAATGGGGCGAGCAATTCAAGATCTTATATCTTGATGGGTACATCGAGTCGTTGATTGATACGGAATGATCTGGTAGGACGGCAAGACGGGGGCACTATTCAGGAAGGACCTTGTGATTGTGCTATAATCGAGGGACTCGGTGTTTGTGGACACGTCGGAGCGATTTTATGCATTGGGATGCAGTTTTATGGTAGAAATATAGGATTTCACGGAATACACTCACTACATAGTTGCAGCAACACTTCATTCAGTCTTTGATGTAAACCTACAAGTAGTGCCGCGCCTCACCAACTTGACCATGATATTTTCTAGTCCGTTGTGGCATACAGGGCCGGGCAAAGTAAAATCTCTCGAATTGCAAAAGTTAGCGTGCGGGTTGGTCGTGGGTTAAACTAGGGGGCCATACTGTACTCTTATCAGACCATCAACCCGTACCGTCTACGCTTCATATCGCCTAACCCTCCCACACCTCAATCCAACATTCCATCCCCGAACAGCCGGTGACATCCCAATCCCTCAATGTGTGGGCTGCGTTGTTACCAAGGCCTCCGACGACTCTGGATTCGCATCCGCGAGAGCTGGACCGCGCAGCCCCTTGCCGTGTGAAGGCTGCGAGGACCGCAAAGCTGCCGAGAGACTCCATGCGAGTTACGGAGTGGACGCCGAAAGGAATCGAGGCGAGGATTTTGGCGGCGGTGGGGAGTGAGGCCGGGGAGGAATTCACGGACGGGGGACTTGTGGTGTACACTTGCCAAACTGCAGTATAACCCATGGGGATGACTATACTTGGGTACCGTGGGATTGAGCGCAGATATGGTACGGGGTGAGTAGAGGCGCTTCTGTGTATATACCCGCTGCATCTACGGTAGTGGACGTATGGGAGGGTCAAGGAAGATGTCGGTGAATTGCCACGCGGGACTGGCTCCCCATCATCTCGACTGAAGACGAGAAGTGGAAGAATTGGAGATGGACGTTGAAATGTCTTCAGATAGCTGTTCTTTTTGTGTTCAGAGCCACCAAGAGTAAGATGGAGGATGGTCTTCCCTCTTCAATTGGGTCAGGTGTCAGCTGGCAGCTTGTGAGCTATGGTATAGCGGGTTCAAAAGATGACTGCTGAAATTTATGGAAGCTACATGCTACTATGGTCCGAGTCCACTTCGAAGATGTGCTCATATTTGAGGCCTGTCTGACACAATGATCGGTCCACGAGCTCGTCAAAGCGAACAGCACCTCGTACGCTCGACCTGCGAAGTTCCTCCAAGGGGGGGTTGCTGAGAAGTATGTATGGGCAGACAGTCAGCGCAATCTATATTCGCGAACCGAAGATTCCCCCAAAATGGTAGAGAACCACAGTTCAATATAGCGAGACCCCGACTCCCGAGCTGCAAAGGTGGCGGGGGGAGGGTCGGTCGTGGCACTCTCGGGTCCGAGGGTAATTAAACACGCGGGAGTGCTGGGTACGGGGAGTACGACGCGATACGAGCGCGTGCCTAAAACGCGGTTGCCGAATTTCTTGGGGGAGAGACCACGACGGCATGGCGGAGGGGCACCGAGAGGCGCACGACAGGCGTTTTGGCCTAGCAACGAGGGTTTCGAAAGGCCTGGGACCGCAACGGGCGATGCAGATGCGGACTGCAGATGCAGACGCCAGAGGGAGGGGAAAGGGGGAATTGTGATACCTAATAGCGACTCAAGCCTCAGCCAGGAGTCGGGTGTTTAGCCGCACGTCGGACGGTTGCTGCTGTCTGATGCCTGGCCGATCGGCCTCGTACGAAAGGCGCGCTGC
Organism: Melanomma pulvis-pyrius CBS 109.77; assembly: GCA_010093585.1. Classification (NCBI taxonomy): domain Eukaryota; kingdom Fungi; phylum Ascomycota; class Dothideomycetes; order Pleosporales; family Melanommataceae; genus Melanomma; species Melanomma pulvis-pyrius. Next base: position 1,092 of record MU001745.1, on the reverse strand, counting down.
GAAAAAAAAAACGAAATTGCTCATCTTGGGCGTTGAATTCAGTTTTGCGCTGCCAAGCTGACCATGGGACGGAGAACGGGGCTGGCCTGGCCTCGCGGATCGGAACCGGCAAGATGCCGACCGGCCGGCGCTCGCGTTGAAGAGCGAGGGCTGCCATGCGATTGGCTGCAGGGCCAGAGGTCAGCTAGCGGCCGCCGACGTCGAAATTTTGTTTGGAGCATGTTTTAGCTGGGTGGTGTGCACTGCAGGGCGGGGACCGTTTCGTGCGTCTCTGGGGCTTGGGGGGGGGGGAGGGGGAGGCTGCGAAACACGAGGCTCGTGGCGCTGCAGCGAGAGGCTGCTGCGAGAGGCGACGACTGCGAGCTGTGCGAGGCTGACCTTGATGCGGGAACAGAGCAGCGTGAGGCAGAGCTGTGGTGGCGCGCTGCGGATTGATGTCATGACGGGCTAGACTACGGCAGCGGCGCGCCTATGTACTATGGTGTATCCACCGTCCGCTAGAGGAGAGAAGAGGGAAGAGGGAAGAGAATTCGACCTGTCTGGCGCTGCTTTCTCTGCTTTGGGAAGGGCATGGTCTGCTGGTGGACGATGGATCTGATAGCGGGCTGACATGGGGCTGCCTGTCCTGCGGTTGAATCACGCGAGCAGCGTCTGGCGGTCTGCCTGCGATGCTGGACGGGCAATGCGCTGGCTGGCGGCATTTCTGCGTGCCCTGGGTGACCTTCATGCTCTTCACGCCCGTCGTGCCCGTCGTGCCCGTCGTGCCCGTCGTGCGCCCTCGCGAATTGCGGCCACGACGTCCACCCAGCGCCCAGCGACGGCGACACAAAGAGCCTCACAACCACCACCCAGGCAGCCTCACCGGCCACACTAGGCACACGAGGTAAACGAGATTGCTGCTTGGGTCCCGCTGGCTGGCTAAGCGCTCTGCTCGTCCGTGCGAAGCGTAATTTGGTCCAACCCCGGTCATGCAAGCCTTCCGCCCTCTTCCACCAGCTCTCTCATAACCCGACGCTTCCGCATCCTCCTGCTGGGCCTCCTCTCCCTCTCCCTCCAGTGTCTGCACCGCGCACTCGGCCTGCTGGACAACTC